>OX457024.1:107858954-107971736 GCA_949752745.1 Protula sp. h YS-2021
TTGTACCATAATGTGAAATGTGAGTGTAGTTTATTGTTCCCATTTCGGCCTGCGACTCAAACAACTGTCAAGGTACTTGTTATGAACAACTCCACCCGTCCTCCCTTGTCCCTCCCCCCCTCTGTCAGACAAAACAGACTTGTCAGACTCTCTCTCCATCTCCCCCTCTCTATCCCGTCTCTCTCCCTCTCTCCATCTCCCTCTCTCTCTCCCTCTCTCATCTGCCTCTCTCTCCTTCTCTCCATCTCCCTCTCTCTCTCCTGTCTCCATCTCCCCCCCTCTCTCTCTCCCTCTCTCCATCTCCCTCTCTCTCTCCCTCTTTCCATCTCCCTCTCTCTCCCTCTCTCTCTCTCTCTCTCCATCTCCCTCTCTCTCTCCCTCTCTCCATCTCCCTCTCTTTCTCTCTCTCTCTCTCTCTCAGTCTCTCTCTCTCTCTCTCTCCCTCTCTCTCCTCCCCTCTCTCTCTCCCTCTCTCCATCTCCCTCTCTCTCTCCCTCTCTCCATCTCCCCTCTCCCTCTCTCTCTCTCTCTCTCTCTCTCTCTCTCATCTCTCTCTCTCTCTCTCTCCTCTCCCTCTCTCCATCTCCCTCTCTCTCTCCTCTCTCCATCTCCCTCTCTCTCTCCCTCACCCTGTCTCTATTTTACTTGACACGACTTAGTAAAATGCAATGAAATGTCTCAGATTTCATTCATATCCGCGATTTCGGGTCTGTGTACATATCGATCCGTGTGTACATATCGATCCGTGTGTACATATTGATCCGTGTGTACATATCGATCCGTGTGTACATAACGATCCGTGTCTACATATCGATCCGTGTGTAGATATCGATCCGTGTGTACATATCGATCCGTGTGTACATATCGATCCGTGTGTACATGTCGATCCGTGTGTAGAAGCCGCAGTTGCGTTACAATGACCGAAAATTAAAGAGCAGACTGTGTATGAGTCGCATTCCGTATAGGTCGAATTCTAAAGGCCATGTTATTCGGTGAAAAAAAAAATAAACACAAGTCTAAAAAAAAAAAAACCTCAACGAAAAATGCTCATATGTCAAAGGGTCTTAATGCCAGAAAACATGGTGTTTAGAAATTTGTCAGTTGGACCTTTTTTTTTCAAGCTGAACTAACTTTTATCAATGTATATTCATTGTTTTTGTAGAAGCCTTTTTAATGATGCTTTCTTGATTAAGGTTAGCAGAAACCCCCTTCCTACCTCCCCCTCGACCTCCCCCCGATTCCTGAGGGGTGCCCATATTTTTTCCAGTACACTCCCCCGCCCCTCGATTCTCCTGAGGTGTTCCTCTTTTTTCCCACCTGCCCGCCGCCCCCCCCCCTTCCCCGGAATCTTCGCCTCCTGCATTTGTTTCAGTCAAGCCGTTTGCATTTATCTAAAACATTCCAACAGGATAAAAGTATAGATTTCTCTAGCATCTCCGGACATCCAGCGCTTGTTTGTTGTATTTCATGATTTACTATTATAAATTATTGTGTGTCTGGAAGGACATTAGTGTATTTCAACAGAAAGTACTAGTTCTGAAAATTGGAACAGAAAATAACTACAATAAAAAACATTACGTGTTTCACTGCGGACGTTTAATAAATAAAGACCAGGCTGTAGTGAGTAGTTTTATTCTCTTTTGGGGGTGGACTATTTCCGTGTCTGTCTGTCCCTCTGTCGGGCCCGCCTGTCCTCCTTTTCCATTCGACGGCGTGTGATTGTTTGGTGTCGTGTCGACAATTTTTGTGGTTTTTAGATTAGAACATGCTGAAACTGTGCAACGTCGCTTTTGTTCAGACGCGAGGTCTGTCCGCTGTTTCCGGCTTTTTTTTTTTTTGTTGCTTCAAACCTGTGGTATCCGAGATCGAATCAGTTCCTGTGCCTTTGTGATCTCAAAACGTACTTTGTTGGGGGTGTCGGGGGGGGGGGGTGTCGATGGGCTGATTTGAGGCTAACCTGAGCAGTATTTAGACAATTTAACCAATTAAAAAAAATACGGTATTTTTTGTTTGGCTTCGCCCTAACCCCCATTTATAAACACGTGATTATGTAATACCAACACTCCGGATCTTGCTGATTATATGTCTCCCCCTAAGGAAGACATATATAGCATTTGGTGTGTCCGTCTGTCCGCAGTGAGTTCTTATGAAATTAATGAGTCGATTTTTTCTCAAAACATACATACATATTGGGGTACATGTCTAGATGATGCCCGTGCTATTTTTTTCTCGTTTCTCAAAAATTCTATTTTTGGCAATTTTTGAACATAGGGGAGGGGGGGGGGTTTCGTGCATTTTTTCACTTTGGCAGGCTATATCTCCAAAACATTTTGTTGGATTAGGACTGAAACGTGGCAAGAACAACACACATATAGTGCAAATGTTTACTGTGAAGTTTTACTTCATTTTCGCTGAAGTGTATTTTGGCGAATTTTTAAATTTTTCATTTTCAACTTTTTTGACCATATTATTGCGATATCTCCGAAACAGTTTCTTGGATAAGGCTGAAACGTGCAAGAATAACCCACATATAGTGCAACTGTTTACTGCGAAGTTTCTTTCATTTCGTTGAAAATGTATTTTTGGCGATTTTTTTTTAATTTTGAATTTTGACTTTTTGCCATATTGTTGTGATATCTCCGAAACGGTTTGTTGGATTAGGCTGAAACTTGGCAGGACGAACTCACAAAACGTGTAAATGTTTACTGCGAAGTTTTTCTTCATTTCCGTTGAAAATATATTTTTGGCGAATTTTTCAATTTTTGATTTTTAACTTTTTTGGCCATAATTGTTGCGATGTCTCCGAAACAGTTTCTTGGATTAGGCTGAAACATGGCAAGAAGAACCCATATGTAGTGGAAATGTTTACTGCGAAGTTTTTCTTCATTTTTTGTAAAAATGTATTTTTGGCGATTTTTTCAAATTTTGGGGCTCGCCATTGTTGTACTTTTAAGCAAGGAATTTTTTCCACGTGACTGACTGGGGGAAGGGGGGAGATATATCCGTTTTTCTTTTAACAAAAACACTGGCCAATCTAGTTTAATAAGAATTTATGCTTTGTTAGGTCCCGCCTGTTCTCATGTCCATTAGTTTTTACCCCGGCTGACTTCCGTTCACAGACTGATCAATTTTATCCGACGTCTGTCGTGTATACGCGTGTTTTTGTGTGTGTGTGTGTGTATGTGTTTGTGTGTCTGGGATACGTGTGTCTATGTGCGTGTGTTTGTATATGCACGTAAATATCTTTCACATCGTTTTATTGCACTTAACCGCAAAACATCTTTTAACGTATTTTTTATATATATTTTCCTGAAATTTGGCCGTTTGTGGTCAATGTTTTGATCGATTTTAGCCGAAGTGCCAAACAAACAATTTAACCTGGTAAAGGAACTTCTGGGTAATATTCCTTTTGGATTTGAAAGTAATCACATAGGAGTTGTAGGAACAGCAGCACTTCTGTGCTTTTTTTGGAAAGCCAGCCCAAGCTGGCCTTCCTATAGTGCTACATTCCGCTTGGGGGATTTTTTTTTTGAGACGGTTCCAATTTCAGTCATAAATTTACTTTCATTCATAATATATTTACGTTCATTGATGAGTCAACTAATAGTAACTACAGTGGGCCAATGAAATTTGAAGATTTTTGTGATGTCATGCATCTGTTTTGAATATTGATCACCTCCCATTGAGGAACGTATTAGGGTTTGTCTCAAACATTGAATGAGTAGGACATTTATTGCATTTCGTCTGAAAGAAGCTGAAAAACAGCGACTTAGGAATACTGGACCATGAAACAAGTCGCAACTTGTCGTCTAGATTTGCCATAGTCACAGCGATTTGTTAACCTGTGGATTGTGGCTTACTATTTTGTTATTGAGTTTTGGCCGATATTCTTTGAACTTCGATAGCTTATTGATTTTGTTTCAAAGAGTCACTGTTTTCATGAAATATTAAAACATTTTTTTTGAATAGATTAAAAAAATACAGAGGCATTTTTATGGGTTTCGTGGCAATGCTTTCTTTAGATTGAGCATTGAAGTGTGACTGCATCTGTTATTGACTTGTGTGCCAGTGCTGCCCTGCAGTGTTAGCTCGTGGTAATCGTTGCCAGCGGTTATACTGCATTTGGGTCATCAGTGACTCATTTGCTGCGCACTTCTTTTTCGCTGTTTTTGAAAGTAGACTGTTCATGTTTTGGCAACACGGCAAATGTGAAAGGTTGAGTACGGAAGCACAGAGAGCATTTTACTCAAGTTTTGTTAGGAATTAAGTTGTAAAATGAATAGAATATTTGTTTCTTTATCCAACTTAAATCTCTTATACAACTCCCTTCAAATACATGTGTATATTGTGGCAGAACATGGCCTTCCACCGATGCTTTTAGCCTAGTTCTAAATTATAGCCGTTTTTTTGCCAGTTTTTTTTTTTTGCCATTTTTTACCAAATCACTACACAAAACGCAAACGAGACGAACGACAGCCTGGAGAATATCTGCCATGCAAGAGTAATATCAAATATGTTAATTTATACCCACGTCGACCACCTCTCATGCCTTGCTCGAATTTTCAATGGGCAATTATTCAATCCCTCGAGCGTTTTACTTGTTGAAAAAGTTAGCAAAAGGCAGATTTTTAACACTTGACAAGCCTTCGGCTTGCAAGGGGTTATGAATTTGTGCGAGCAGCCGTTCGTCCTTTTTTTCTTCTTGACAGTTTTTTCCGATTTTTGTGTCTTCTTCTTCTCTGACACTGTGGGCCCTAGGACCATGAAACTTGGAACTTATGAAGAGCTTGATCTGAACGTGTGCATGTCACTTTTTTATTTTCCTCTTCGATTTTGATTTCTTTGTTTAAACGCCATGTGAAAAGAGTTTATTTTTGCAACTAAATGCAGAGCATTTAACGTACATCACAGAACACAGTTGCTGAGCTTTGTGCGAGCTCTCACGGCGTATACCTGCTCATTCAATAAAACCTTAAACCATCAAAAACCAAACACCACTCGACGTATTCAAGCTGTGTTGTTTGCAATATATTATTCAAGAAATAACCCATTGAAGGAAGTATTTTTGCGTTTTAATTTTTGTCAAGTGTTTAACATTTCGCTAGCGAAATAAGGTTCTAGTTTTAATTTTGCTTTACATGTCTCTTAAGCTTTTTAAAGAAAGCTGAAAATCTTAAACAAAATAGACAGCTAAGAAGTTATCAAAGACAGAAATCACTTCACAGGGCAAAATGTGATATTTAGTAGGCGTGGTCAGATGTTAGATGGACTTGTTAGATATAAACAAAGACTTTTGAAAAATATTTCAGAACCACATTGTACGGAATATAAAGCTCAAATAGACCGGAGGACATATCACAAATTCGGATGAACAATAGTGCAGGGTGCATTATGGCGCAGGGTGCCTAATGGTGCAAAGTGCATTATGGTGCAGGGTGCATAGTGACCATAGAATCACCAGGACCAGAAGTAACTACAAAAGCCTAAAGGGAACAAATGTATAGATTGTTTTGTGGAAAATATAGATAATCCAAGTGGGTGAAAACAGCAATCTAGCGATATATATATATATATATATATATATATATATATATATATATATATATATATATATATATATATATATATATATATATATATATATACTGTTTTGATCCATAAATAGGTTTATAGCTCCACGTGTTTTAATAGATTATCCTAGGATGGGACTTTAGTGCTGTACCGTTGGTTCTCCTTGACCCGGTACTGCGGTTTTGACGCAGTTGGTTCACATACAATTAGGACGCAGCAAACATATTTACAAGTTTTAGACGAGATTCAAATGTGTTTGCGCACTTTTGAAATGTCTGAAACACGTCTATTTCCGGTCAAATTTTGATACGTGTTTTAGACGAGTTTCAGATTACTTTTCAGACGAGGAAACGGGATGTAGCTTAGTTCCAGACGAGTATTTTTAAAATAAAAGATCGGATTATTTATCTTTTTTATTTTCGAAACCTAAAAAAACCTTCAAAAAGCATTTTATTTTCGTTATATATGAAACCATATGTACGAAATCATTCAGACAACAATACAACACTCATCTTAACATTCGTACCTACCTGGAATAGAACTCGGGACCTCTGACATCTTACGCGTCGACCTTACCTCTACGCCACCACGCATCCGATTAAGTACGGACTATTCGGCTGCCAATATTTTGTTTCTATGTGATCTCCAACAGTTTACTTTTCACATTTTCCTGTTTTTGTTTAGTGGTGCTTTTAAAATTATTTGTTTTATAAAAAACGTGCATTTTGCTTTCATAGTGGCTATTTGGTTGGGATTAGTTGATCGAGGCAAATAATATTCTTAACCAGAACTATAGAAAGAGCGTAAGTTGACCTCCCCCCTCCCCCTCCCCCTCCCCCTCCCCCACCCCTGAAACTAAAACTTAAATCAAATGAATTATACCTAAAAGTCAATATTAGATTTTAAAATTATATATTTAACTCTTTATTAGTATCTAAAATTTGTCAATTTATTTGAAAATGGTATTCAGAACATATGGTTTCCCATGACGCTCCAATACACGACACCCAACAAAAAAAAAACAATACTGATTGTTCATAATGCTCCAGTACAAAACATTTGATATCTCGTCTGAAACTGGGCGAGAAAATAAATACGAGATTCCGACCAGTTTTACATCCTGAAACTCATCCACAACTCGTAATGACGAGTATTAGACGAGATATAGAAACAAATGATTAAAATTATTTTTGGAAGGATAACAAAATTTTCTTGTTAATTACAGAAAGAATTTGACGAAATAATAAAAAAAAACAATAAACATATTTCTACATTAACTTTAACAAAACGAAATGTGCGTGAAAGATATAAAATCAGAAAGTCGTCCAAAACTCGTTTATGATAAAATTTGATGTCTCGTATCAAACTGGGCGAGGAAATAGATACGAGATTCCGACCAGTTTTACATCCTGAAACTCATCTACAACTCGTAATGACGAGTATTAGTCGAGTATTAGACGAGATATAGAAATAAATGTTTGCTGGGGAGAGGAGGAAGGGATGGTGGATTACCGTACCTGTCAGACAAGTATCACAGGATACTAACCTTTTGTTACCCGGCTGTAGATTTTTGCTTATCGTGAATCGATTAATGCCATTGATCGTGGGCTATAAGTCGAATATAATTGCCCCTAAAGCCCGCTTTAAACTTCGTTGTCGCTTAAAGACGGATTTTGCCTGGTATAAAACATTAAAGTATTCATAAAACCTACACACTCGCACAACCGATAAATCGTGAAATCAAGAGCAAAATGCGCTTTATCAATAAATACAGGTAGCTTTCAACAGCGAAAATTCCTCGCAAAGGACAAAAGTTGCACAATCACCATCAAATAGTCGTCATATATTCCTGTGGTGGATTTGTAGCCAAATATATAATGAAAATAATTCTACAGTTGAATTTTACCGTTTTTTATTACAATATATAAGCAACACAATAAACAGCAAGGAAATCCGACACAAGAGATCTACAGATTAGATGCACGACAGAAAATAACATAAATATAAAATAAATCATTCATTTTGTAAAATCCCAGCAATCACTCTGTGTTTGGCAATCAAAGCGGCTTACTCCTTAAGAAGGTTTGTTTATTTCGAAAGCATCTTAGAGCTGTGGTTGCTATCTCAGCCATAAGGGTGTCACAGCGCGCTCAAAATATATGATTTAATTTTTGTTTGTTTGTTTGTTTGTTTAGAGCAGTGACGTCATGTACGCAAAGGAATAAAGTGTTGAAAAGGGCTTCTTTTATTTACAATTTGAGCAAATTTAGGACATTTATTGAGGTGTCCCTTATTGCGAGGTTTAGTTGAAATTCATTAGTTACAGGCAAAAAATGCCCACGGTCCTGAATTGCGAGGTGTCCACAATGGCAGGCGGTCACTTGCCCCCGGACACCTGCTCCCCCCCCCCCCCAGGACAACTGCACCCCCCTCCCCCAAGACATCTCCACTGTCTTAAGGAGACCATTTGTATATTGTATAATGTATCGTTTTTTTTTTTTTTTTAAAAAAAGCCTGTTTAGGGTGCTAAAGTATCTTTTTCTTCAATTTCGTGCTAAACCATGTGTAAACATCTTGAACAGTTAAGGAAAAAAATGCTGGCTGCTATAATTTTTTTTTAAATACATAATATAGAGCGGATTTTAAGTAAAAATGGCAGCTTTCCCTGGTCTCCTTAAAGCTGATTTTTCGGCACTTGTATTTATACACGGAGTTTAGGATCAACTTAAAAGCTTGTTATCAACTGGCAACAGGCAAATGTTATTTTAGAACAAAATATGTTATATTCACTATGCTATAGAATCATGCGTCTTTTTTTTTTTTTTTTTTTTGTTTGTTTGATTTTTTTTTTTTTTTTTTTTGCTTGCTGTGTAGTTTCATAACGTTAAAGCACGATAAGAATTAAGGAGACCTACCTTTGGTCTCCCTAAATTTTTGGTCTGCCTAATACTGTTGTTTCAGCAAAAAACGGTCCCCGTATTGCTGGTGGCTGCTTTAATTTAGGCATTATCGGGACCAAGCATGCATATATTATATATATATATGATATTATATATATAAATTTCGGCGTGCCTTTTGTAAAATAGCCTTGGATAAAATAAGCAGAAAAGGCAGAAAGTCATGCATTTCACACACACACACACACACACACATATATATATATATATATATATATATATATATATATATATATATATATATATATATATATATATATATATATATATATATATATATATATATATATATGGCATTAGCGGGACCACATATATTTACATTTTTAAATTTTTTATGAATATATTTGAATTTGGGGCAATTTTTATTGAAAGTCAATATTTAAGATCTAAAATCACACATAAAATAAAAAATAAATAAGCTTTGGATATATAATATTAGTTGTAAAGTCGAAATTTTAAGGCGGTCTCGATAATGCCTACTTTATACAATATATAAAATATACAAGAGAAAAACAATAAAACTAAAAATCTATCAAAATAACAAAACGCTGGGTGCAAATGATATTCCGATATTAATTCTGTACAACAACAACAAAATTTTATGTTTTCAACAAAAACATTACATTTATTACCGAAGTCAAAATTATCGAGACCGGCTTGTGGTCCCGATAATTTCGCGGTCCCAGTAATGCCAAGATATATATATATATACATATATATATATATATAAGCATGTATATATATCCTGGTATTTTTGTTGAGTTTATAGTCCAAATATACAGCATATTGTAGCCATCCTATGTTACATAAGGCAACACACCCCAGGCTCGAATATTCAATAAGCGAAGAACTTCGAAACAAATTTTATACAACTTACTGCGTTTTATATAATACCACTGTGGTTTACTATAAAATTTCAAAATTTACAATGTGCACCGTCGGATGTGTGGAGACCTTGTTCAAAGCTTAAATATACCATCAACACTTTTCCCTCCATGTTTAGTTTTTCACATGAGTGGTCATTAGTCAATAACTATCACATCACAATTCGACATGTTGAGGAATCATTTGATAGCCGACACGTGGAGAACAGAGACGGGTAAAATCTTCGCTTCCAGAATTTTTACACCATGCGCCGTTAACACCATCATGGATGTACCTCCATGGGAATGGACTGTACACGTCCACACGTTCCCAGTCAGTTGACAGCTGTTGTTTCCTCGATCCATCTGGTGGTTGTGGCTGGCCAATGTACTTGGCATGCTGAAAGCTGTGTTTTATACAGAGCATAAGTTGTTTTTTGTTTCGCATGACGTCATATTGTGTTGGGTTGTTAGAGGAATAAAACACTGGGCACGGCGTATTAAT
The DNA here is from genome assembly GCA_949752745.1 of Protula sp. h YS-2021. Taxonomy (NCBI): domain Eukaryota; kingdom Metazoa; phylum Annelida; class Polychaeta; order Sabellida; family Serpulidae; genus Protula; species Protula sp. h YS-2021. Next base: position 107,868,851 of record OX457024.1, read on the forward strand.
CTTTTCGTTTATGAAATTAAGGAAGCACTCTTCGTTAAAATCCCCCAAAAACATCTCTTGTTTATAAGCGCACTCATTTACAATGTAATTTACAAAGTTTGAAAGTAGGGAACGTCTGTTGTTGCCTTCAACGCAGGTAATTTTCCTTCCTTTATTAAGGGCAATATCACTGAAGTATATGCCCTTCATACACGAGTACATCCAGTCTTGCAAGGTTTCCTTGTTGTTATCCGGTTTTGGCTTGATTCTATGTAGTACCGAGCCTTTTTTCGAAAATTTAAACATCGCAATGTTTGCCATGTCCATAAGCCATTGCGATCTTTCCCCATCAGAAAACGCATAACTGTGAAATACTGTGTCATAAGCAACAACCATTTGTACCTTTTGCTGAATATTCTCATTATAACTCAAAATCCAATCCATGAGTACCTCAGAGCATTGTTTTTGTGCATTACGCAGACCAGAACACGGAATGTACTTTGAATACATTACTACTACAGGAGGGTTATTGTCACCCGTGTTATCAGCACTCTTACATTTCCGGATAAGGTCTTCCAGTATTTTTTCCTCTACTACTTGTCTCTCACCATGATAAGTGTTTTTATCCTTGTTCAACACAAGTTTCACCCTGCAATATTAGAAATTTGACATATATACTTCCTAAAATGATTGGCATAAATTCATCCAAGCTCTGATTAAACGGCCAACACAACCATCTATTTGTAAAGTAGAAAGTGGAAAATGGAAAATTCTCAGGTTTCAAAACTGTATGTTGCTGTGTATTAATGCTCCATTGAGGATTAAAGAAGATTTGCGATTGGAGACAGGAATAAAATTCTCTGGTGGTAAAAAGCTCTTTAATCAGTGCCTGTACTTAAAGGGTTGGTAAATTAAGCAAGGCCTCTGATGGGTTTGAGAAGACTTTTTTCGGTGCATGTGATCAGCGGATTAGTACAATAATAAAGTTTAAAAAGTAAAGTCAAAGCATTATATCAAGTGCTCAACTTGATCATAAAACGAACCTATGATGACCTCTGATATTATATTATAGAGCCTAAATCGCAAAAACGTGTATATATTGTCTCACGGACACTGGTACAAACATACTCTCACAAATTTGTTTGCTTTTCAGCTCGAAAATTTGTTTGCTTTTCACCCGTGTTAAAAATCCCGCAGACGCATCGGGGGATTAAGTTACAGCATAAGACTTATTTTGTGTAAGGGGGAGGTTTGTTTGCAGAGGGAATTGTTTGCAAGCAGCACCAGGAAGAGGATGAGATGTGGCCCATTACAGATCGCAGAGCAGAGTTTGTGGTTACGCCATCCTCGAAACCGAAGGGAAAGGAAATGCAAAGCCAGCAGAACAAAACCAGAGGCTAACAGCACACCACGCGTGTCATTACAGGACAGGCGGTAACGGTCCCGGTACTCCTGGCAGGTGGAGAGTGACCAGACTTTCTTAATCCTTCGTTTGTTGTGCATGCTCTAAACGTTGTGTATTCGGCGGAAATTTCGCAGCACCTAATCTAACCATAGCTATAACAGTTGGGGCATTCTCTGGAGCAAGCTATCAACCTTCTAATTTCTCACAGAACAGTACTACAGGAGCGGACGACCATTGTTCTAGACCAAAGGCAGATGGCGCCACTGACGCAGCCTCGGTTTGAACCAGTAGCCAACACCCCGCAGCCGGAGAAGGCAGAGAGGACGCAGGCAGCGATAACAGCACAGTAGCGACAACTCTCCTACATGAAGTGCAGATCTGGCCACAGACACGATCCCAGCACAGCAACGGCTGGTACCATCAACCGCCATAACGGAGCCGGAGAAGGCCCAGTGGGCACAGACAGCGCTCCCAGCACAGCAGCGACAATCGCCATTTGGTCACAAGCTAACACATGCCCGCACAGACGCAAACTTTGGCAAATTTCTGGACTCCAGGCTGAAGGTATGCCACATTGCTTACAGGTCCTCACACGAAGCAGTTAATTCTCATGCCATTGCAGAACCCAAAGTACGTTAGTTTTGGATAGACGAATCACTAGACAGGTAGGGTGTACTTTCTAGGTCAGTTATTTCAGGCCTTCTGAACAAACCTGTGGCAAAACATAGAAAACTCACCTAGGATAAATCAATGAAGAAACAAAGGAGCATGCGGTAGTCCAGTTTGATGACAGCAAATTTCTAGACTCCAGGCTAAGGTGGCCGCATTGCTTACAGGTCCTCAGACGAAGCAGTTAATTTCATGCCACTGCCCTAAGCATGTCAGTTTCTGATAGAAGGGATAGGTGGGAAGTACTTTCTGAATCCGGGATAGAAGGGCCCTGGACAAAAGGGCCTTGGACATAAGGGGCTTTCCAAAAACGGCCTTTTCCAAAAGGGCCTTTCCCAAAACGGCCCTAAATGAAAAGTTGGACAAAAAGGCCTTGAGAAATTTTTTCTTGGATACGGTTCCCAAAATTATTTTTATTTTTTGTGTGTAATAAACTCCAAAAACATAGTTTATTGATTTAAAAAAATATTATAGTTCGAGTAAGGACCTCAAACTCAGAACTGTATCGGCAAGACACTGACACGCCAGCATCATCCGGATTAGCACATGTGTTTAAACAGCACAGTGCAGAGGAACGAAAAAAAGGACAGAGATGATCTTTTATGACTCCGAAATCTGGCATCTAAAGACAGTGATGGGAAGTAATTGAAAGAGTGTTTACAATGAGTAAAACATCAAGGCAGTGATTGGTACAAACATGGATTATCTTGTGGCATAGTGCTTCGGAAATCTCAAGAGAGTGATGGGGAGTAATCAAACAAAACACCAAGGCAGTTATCTGTAAAAACACAATGAAGTTTTTTTTTACTTGTTATTTTATAACATATTTCATTAAATAATTAAAACGAAAAATCCTTGAAAAATTCTCAAGGCCCTTTTGTCCAACTTTTCATTTAGGGCCGGTTTGGGAAAGGCCTTTTCGGGAAAATCCGCTTTGGGAAAGGCCCATATGTCCAAGACCCTTTTGTCCAAGGCCCTTCTGTCTGGATACGGTACTTTCTAGATCAGTTATTTCAGGCCGGCTGAACAAACGCATGGTAAAACACGCACATTAAAGTGTCAGAAATACAAGCACTAAACAAATATTGGTGCTGCTGTGTTTTGAGCTGCTGGGATGGAGAACTGTCTTGTCTTGTAGAAAATTCAAATGCGATAAATTAAATAAAGAAACAAGGGGGCATGCGGGAGCCCAGTTTGATGACAGTGACTTGACAAGTGCTGAAGCTGGCAAAAAGCATCACACTTATTCCTCACCGCATTTCGTGCCATATCAACGTACTGTCAGTCATGGAATCAGATCTTGCAGGGAGACAGGAAGAGCCAACGCTTTACATGCAGATTGTCAAGTGTGTCATAGTGCAGCTGGTAGAACCGGAAGTTTATCTGTTCACAACAAGATTCAGCAATAGGCGAAGTTTGTATCATGGTATCTCTACCCATCGATCCACAGCGACACTCTCAGTAACGTGTGACTCACAGTTAATCCTCCAGGAAAGCCCCGCTCCCGCCCTCCTCCCCCCCCCCACATGCCACGATACGGTACAAAGTAGTTACACGATTAGCCAGGAAGGGTCGGCTCAAAGTCTTACCAATAGCGAATGTGAATCTAGCTGTACCCCTTCTCTGATGTCAAATATGCGGCGCCGCAGAAACAAAGGACATGTGGGACGCTCTATCGCAACTATCAAAAGCTACAGACGCTGGAGATTTACATTAAGTACCTCCGTTAGGCGGGAGAAACAGGGTTTTCGCCACAGGTCGTAGCACATATGGGGTATCGCATGCTGATAAATTCACTGCGTGGCTCCCAATGTGTGGTATTTCAGCGACGGTACCTTTTGCGGTTTTTAAAAATCTGTTTCGAAGGTAGGAAACTATCAATCCAGTGTATGGGCGGGGGGATAAAGCTAGGAAGCCAGATGGAGTATTCACAGCGAGCACAAAACAGCGTAACTTCAACTGGTATTTCTTACCAGTTTTATAGTTGGAATAATGCTGTACTGATTGGTTGGATCGGTGAATACGTAACAGTCTAGTCGAAGAGCAATGGGGTGTGCATTAGTAACAAGGGCCGTAAAAAGATACCTGGATGGATGCAAATACAGGAGGTTCATAGTAGCCCTAGAAGGTATTGATCTGAACAAAATTGAATGCTAAGATTTAAAAATAAAAACCGAATTTGATGTTTTAAGGGTTTCAAGGCGTTTACTCATCTCCCAACTGGAGGGCAAGCTCCCGAAAGGCATGAAACCTATGAATGGAAAATCTACCAGCTTACTACTTTTCAAGCAGTTGGTCGATTCATCATGACTAGTGATCATATGTATTCGCAAAATCCCAGTTTTGATTTTTTATCAAAATAAGCTTGTGCGCATTGCGCATGACAAAGCTAGTTGGATCGAATCAAGATGTAAAACAATCAGTACCGCCTCTTGTCTCTAATATCCGGATACCACTATTTGGCGGCACGGAAAATCAACGACAGCTCAAAGGTAATGGATGGGTGGCTGCTACCACAGTAAAATATGAAACCTGTCTTCGCTCACTCTGTCCTAATATACTTATATTCTAATTCAACTGTGCTACGAGACAGAAAATCCAGGACAATACTTTTCAAGCATTGGTTTTAATAATAGGTCAAAACAGGTAAATTTATATGCAAAAACATAAAATCTTGTAAAACGTGTTGCTTAGGTAGCCTTTTTGCATAAATTAGAAACAAGAAATTTTATCTTTACCTATTTTGTTCTTGCAATTGCTGAAATACATCATACCAATTTTCTCGATCTGTTAGTATGTTGTAGGAAACTACTGTAACAACCAAATACTGCCTGCAAAAACACAAAGTTTCAATAAATGCATGCGTGCAAAAAGTACAATAATAATCACATGTTGTTTTCATTTCATGGCACATGTATTGAATAATAATTTGCATTGTTTGTGGGTCATGTGATATTTTCGCTATAACTTGATTTCCAAATGGTACATGAGAATTTAGCAATAATAATAAAATTCTCGAAGAACCCTGAGTGAGGCATAGGTGAGAGATATGCCTTTGATTAGCTTTATTATTATAATGTAAAAATAAGCGTTCCAAGCTACATGTTTGTTGGACCTACGTAAATATGTCGTCACTGATCTATTGTGTGACTTAGTGCAGACAGGAGGGGTCGTTGATGAGGGATGGATATGCTTCGCTTATTAAAAACAATATTTTAGGGAAGAATGTAATAAAAGCCATAATAAATCATATCTTGGTCCAATTTCATCACTCAAAAATACTATAAAGGGATCCTTTATATCTGTGCAATGTATAAGTTACCTTGGAGAAACATAATAAATTGACTTTTGGTGCCAAAATGGCGAACTAAGTGTCATAAAACAAGACACTAGATAACCTACTTGGAAATTACTATAATAAACAATATAAACGGCAAAGCCGTGCTTATACAGTTCCACAAATATGGGACAGCTTTGCACCCAACGAAAACAAAGGAACCATGAACCAAGCTAAGAAAGCACAGCTGCATTTGCAATGCCATAGGAAGTAAAATCAATAGTAGTTGAATCAGGGAGCGGTTATGTGTAGCGAGGATCGTGTCTAGGTTTTCGCACTGTTTACCCTATGATCGTTTATTTCTGACTTTTTTTAGAAGAAAATTAATTATCCTCCGTCCATCCAATGCAGCTCTGCATGAAATCCCAAACTATTAATCTAACAACGCTTTATTTGTGATATTTTTTGGGCACACCTCCGCTCAGTCTCTCAACACTCCGATCTCGTATACCACTTTGAACGCATGAGTCTCCACAAACCCCCATTAACCATAGTGTAGAAATGAGTTTTAGCGGTTTTGGAAAGGAGGTTTGGAACCCTCCCCCATCCTCCAAACTGGGTACGGCTTTGGATCACTTTATCGTATTGTCAGGCATGCATACATTCCAATCCCAAATGTACAGTAGCAAAAATATACCTTCCCTTGTCCGTTAGAACAAAAACAGGATCCTTTACAACAACGCAAAAATAATATTATGGCGTGTTAACTGCAAATTTGAGACGTTATTGTATCTTATGACGGCACTAATAAAGTGCGAGGTTAGAACTAACAGATAAGACTCACTCATAGGGTTTCTAAGTGTTATCATAGCAACTTTGACACTAAGATGGCTAGACTCAGTGATAGGATTTCTAAGTGTTATCATAGCAACTTTGACACTAAGATCAGCGCAAACGAAATTGACAAATTGAATCTTATTAGCCTCTGAATTAATCCTTATTGTTGCACCAAACAAATTATTATTCAATGCTTCCAGGGCACAGTAACAGTGAATCAAACAATATAATCAAATGTACAGTGATTCATAACCTGGTTATTTATTATGCCCCGTCATGAATAATGAATGTATTTAATGATAGTGCTATATTCTTTAAGAATTATGATGATATAAGTTTCTTAACTTACTAAAGGTCACCACATCAGAGTCTCTGTTTAGGCCTTGGCAACATAAATTGTCAAGTTTTATCTTTCTTATGGTTGTGTTTACTTGTGTACTCCATCATGCTTTAAAACAATGGTATATCGATATCGTTTTACTTTCTTTCGGTGGTACGTCATCTTTGATGGTAGTGTAGCTTCAAAACAAGTTTTTAACGTACGACTGAATAATGCATAAATTCTCAAACATAATTCCACAATGCACAAAGCTATTTCTCAGCAAATGCTAAACTGAAGATGTCAGCCAAGAATTAACTTTGTGGTGTCCTTTTTTCCTTTTATACATTTGCAGCGGTTGTTCTCTGCCTTTCTAAACATTTTTGTTCTGTTCGCACCCGGATGTTATTTGTTTTGCGTCAGTCAGGAGAAAACCAAGTGATGGCTCACTTGCTTTCCAGTCGACCCGGAAACACAAAGGAACACAAGGCACATATGTGATATTGACTCATAGAAGACTTGAAGATTATTACAGAGACTGTACCTGTTCTCAGCAAAGCAGGTGAAAATAACGACTGTGTTAACAACGCTAGGTCTTCTATGTGAGGATCCTTACCAGGATCATTTGCACCCATCGATTGCAAGACGTCCAGTACAGTAACACTTTTTATCACAGTAATATATACCTTTCTCCAAAATCCGCAGAAATAAGTTGAAAGCAGGTGCACATGTAAAGTACACTGAAATGCATCATACAAAACGGTTGATATCTCTTGTAAAGATGGCTTACTTGGATAAGTTTATGGAAGCTTAACCTGTCGCAGTATCTTCTTATTTAGCCAGCCAGGTTGTCTCCGTTATTATTGATGGTGCATTTCTGCAAGTGCGGATGTTATTCAGCCTTTCTCATGTATTCCATGGTGGGTAATTCTGCCTCTCCAACTAGTTCGTTGTAATTATGTTCCGGTGGTGTAGCTGGAGCTTCTGATGGATTCTGTTCTTGAGTTTCTTTCCATTCTTTAGTGCCATTCTATGTCTGACTCCTCTTTTTATATAGAATTGAGTTGAAATGAGTACTTAGACCTCTATTGCATATGTTACAAATATACATCTTAACAGCTCGGTGTCAGAGCAACTAACGGCGTTTTCTTGGCTTGTGCTTCTATTTATACTGATAGCCCTGCGGCAAAGTTTTGTTGTCTTGCAAAATTACTCTTCAGTGCAGTTACTAATGATTGATGTAAACCGAGTTTTGTAACAGGGCTTTGTGCCGCTACGCATATCAAATTACTGTTGTTAGCAAAATCGGTATAGTCACTAATAAGCCTGGTAACCCGAGTTCTGTAACTGCCTTTGTGAGTTGTCCTAGTTGTACTGTTGTACCAAATTTGGGCATGCGTTGTTCTGTTAATTATTCTAAGCCATAGAATGCTTCGAGATTGTCTTTGAACTTTTTAGGAGTTTAACCAGGTATATATAATTCTATGTCTGCGCAAACTGTCAGGTTTGGGAAACTTCCTCCACAGTCACGAAAATGGTAGAAGGAAGTTAAAGTCAGTAGATAGAACAGATTCGTATTTAAATGATCGCCCTTGACATAGGATGTCGCACATGGGAGTTGTAGGGGCATTAACATGGGCCGGTAGGCCCCATAGTTAAGGAGTAGGGTTTGTGTGGTGGCAAAATGGCTGACGCAATACAGTGATCTATTTTATGAACCTGAATTTATGTTGACGGAGTTGTGTAAATAGGGGGTTGTAAAAGTGGTAATGCATTGTATAATTATGTAAACATTTGAATAGGGGAAGGGGGTATCGCTTGCAATAGTGTACTAGTGGGCTCTATAGTTAAGCTGATAATATGTGCCTTGTCTTTAATCGTATTGCTTTTTGACATTGAGTTTCATGGTGAGGGTAAAATAAAGAGGGTGAGAGGCGGAGTACTTGTAGGGTACACTAGCGCACTGTTTAAAGAGATGTGGGTTTGGAATGCGAGAGAGCTGACCTTCGACGGAAATGGGTGCATAAGCGGAAGCAAGAAAAAACACGTATATTCTTTTTTAAAATTTTTTTTGACACATAAATAATAGTTACAATCTATACATAATATATACCCTGTCTGTATTAATCAAATTTGCGTTTTATACCATAAAGCAGAGCATATTGACAGCATATTTTTGCAAACACACAAATGGCTTGACTCTTTGGCCCAGCCAGTTATATGTTTATGCTGGTAATGAATGGTTTACGAGTGACAGTGACCAGTATCCCAACCAATTGACTATAATGATAGATTCAATTAACACAGCGTTAAGCACACAAATGACCTGACTCTTTGGCCCAGCCAATTGCATGAATATGCTTGCAATGAACGGTTTACGGGTGAATTAACACCGCGCCAGTGACCAGTATTACAATCAACTCAATTGGTTATAATGATAGGTTTACGATGAATTAACATCGCTCTAGTGACCATGCACAGAGTTAAGCACACAACCGGCCTGACTTTATAATCTGATCGTTTGCATGTCTGGTTTGCTGTGTTTTCTACTTAAGGTATATTTACAAATAAGAAGAATAACCCTCATTTATATACTAATTACAATTAATATGCACATTATATATACAATAGTGATTAAAATAGTTCAATGTCACTTGCTTTAACCCAACTGTCAAATGCTTTAGGCCAATATAGCCACTTTACATAGTGCCGTTTATTTTGTCCCCGGCCCCTTCATTTAAGCCCTTTTTCAATCTTGAACAATTCATTGTCTTTCAAGTCCACTTTCTGATGCTCTGATTGGTAGAAACTGCCTGTTATGGGCTCGTTATTATAGTCTTTAAGTCTATAAATAGGCACTTGTCCTCTTCTAAACCGCTGAGCTATGGCGAAGACCTCCCCTGTCCATCTTTGGTCGTATTCACGGGTAAACCTGTTTCTTTGATGTGTAATGCGTACACGGTCATCGGGCTTGAATTTGTATCTTCTAGTTTTATGTTTGCCACCCAGCTCGCGTTGTGTAGTTCTACTGAAATATGTCGCTATGCGGACATCTTCATTATTTTCTGTCACGTCGTTGGGAGCAGTGTCTGTGGTACTGTGAACTGTTGCATTACATCCATCGGCAAAATTCTGGAGCTGGTCAATGTATGTATAGGCATTTTTGTAGGTGAAATACCGGTATATCTTAGCCTTGATATTTTGATTGCCCTTTCACTAAAGGATGCCTTGTTTTCATTTTGAGCAAACAACTGGCGAATACCTGGCGAATACCTCTGGATTTCAAAAGAGACTCCTGGCCCTTGTCACTGCGTATTCTATTCGGTATTCTCTCCTCATTAAAGATGTCTTTGAAGGCTTTAGCCACAGACATTCCTGTTTTGTCCTTCAATGGGCGCAGCCATAGGTATTTTGAGAATGTGTCTACTACGACGAGTATATATTTGAATCCATTGTTATCCTTTGAAAAATTTCACCATGTCTATTAAATCTGCAGACCACTGGCCATCTTTTCCTGCAGCAATAATGGGGGTTCGTTTAAAATGAAGCCTGTTCGGTCTCTGCAAACTGTATGGTTCTTGCTGCTAAAGCCATTTCCGTATTTAATATTTACTGATATCATATTTTCCATCCTTCTTTACAAAGTGATATAGTTTATCCGGTCCTGAAAAACTTGCAGGCTTTGAAGGGTTAAAATATATATCTTTTAAATATTCTTCCCAAGATGTCATCCTGTCAACGGTGCATTAACAAATGAATAAGGATTAAACCAGTACTTACTTATATATCCTCTTCATCCTCCTCCTTCTCACTGTCTGACTCTTCCTCCTCACTCTCTGAATCGTCGCCGTCGTCCTCCTCACTCTCGGAATCATCTTCCTCCTCGTCGCTGCCGCCATCATCGGACTCGTCGTTTTCATTATTTAGAAGATTATTTAAATGGCTTTCAAACTGTTTCACAGCCATAGGTACTGCCTCTTTCTGGCTGTATCCCTTTTTTGCAAGTTATCTATGTCTTGCATAATTTGATTATGTGTTACACCATTAGTCAAATGCAGCAGATTCTTAATAAGTCCACTATAGGTTTTTAAGAACACAGCCATATCTAAGGGTTTTAGCTTTGACTCAGCTTTTTCTTCTGCATCTTCTTCCTCCATTCCCTGGTCAATGTATTTGTCAACGTTTCTCTGCCATTCTTTCTCATTTTGTTCTCGTGCCGTTCTCATTAAATTTTGAAAAACTGGAAGTTCGTCAGCTGTAGTAAATTTGGGTAGCGCGTCTTCTTCTATTTTGACCTTTTTAGCAGGTGTTTGGTTTTCAGGACACCAGTTCTTGACATGCCTTTGCATATCATGAACATTGTCCAACATTAGTCCACAGTCGTCACAAGAAGGCATGCTGTCTGTTGAGTTACAATCCGGTTGAGTACAAAAATGTGTTGTGTTGTTGACCTCTTTAGGAATAAAATATCCGGATGTTACTCTTTTGTATCTTCTGGCTTAGCAGCTGAGATGTTTTCACTACAACATTCAATCATCAAATGACTAGGTGTGCATTTTCTTCTCCTTTTATAGACTTTGGTGCCTGAGTAAAGAAGTTTGTTTTGAATCGTTCAGCTTCTGGAGTTTATTGTTTAGCGTCAATCACGGCTCCTTTGTGGCTTCGTGATAAATATTCATAAACTGCTGGAGGCGGCCGCGAAACATAAAACGTCCGAGAGTTTGAACTTGGTCTACTCCTTTACCTTGGGGAAGCAACGACTGCGTGATGTTGATACAACTGAGCGGCCTGTGATGGCTACCCTCAGTAAACAAATCGGCTATTCGCTGGTCTTGAGCTGCACAGGACATCATGTCATCTAATATAATCAAATTGGTCTTCTTAATATCAAAGAAGTCATCGACATCGAGATTGAGTGGAATGCCTTGTATAAATTGTATATTCGGAATTGTGAGCTGCATTTCTGTAAATAATGGCTGTCACCGCTTGTACAGGTAAACGATCCGGTCCTGGTAAGACCTCTCCCTGCTGCAATATCTTCTTTGCGAGGTAACTCTTCCCGCCCTGGCTTGGGCAGGAAATATTCATAGTGAATTGGTGCTGGAGTACGAATGGATTTGTTGAGATTTTTAATATTCCAAGTATTGGCTCTGCAGTCGGTCTCACTTCTTTGTCAGAGCTCAGGAGGTTTGGAGCTCCGACTGATGATTCTTCATAACTCCATTCCTTCTTTAACGACTCGGAGCTCCGGTGCTCCGGCAATTGAGTCTTCATTACTCTGTCGGTTTAATACCTTGGAGCTCCGGAGGTCCGGAGCTCCGGTGCTCTGGAGCTCCGGCTAATGAGTCATCACAACTTTCTTGCATCTTTGGAGACTTGGAGGTCCTGTATGTCGGAGCTCCAGAGCTCCGGTGCTCCCTTAGTGTTATGATATCTATCCATGTGTCTTTCATATTAATTGGCGTGCTTACTGCTTGATCGCAAATTGTGCAGAAATACATCTTAACAGCTCAATGTCTTGCAATAAAATGAAACTATATTATATAACCGTTCCTATTTATACAAATAGCCGTATGGCAGGGTGTTGTAGTCTTCTGTAATGACACGTTTGTCAAACACGATCTTGTATTCTTTTGTCTCGTCTGATGTAAAGAGTAGTTTGTCTCTTTTATGCCTTCTAATGACTGAATTGGTTGTTGTAATTCTTTTCTCTGGATTGTCTATAATATGCTTCACAGTGTCAAAGTCAATCTTCAACACTGTCTTGAAATTCAAGGTGATACCTTTTATTTTCGTGATAGCCTCTGTTCCACTGGGTTTTTGAATTTTCAAGGCATAATTCTTTGGACCACCACTCACAAAGTGTGTAATCACACCATCTGGCCCCTGATCAGTTAAATCCCCTAAAAAGTCACCAGGGGTAGTGCTGTCTGAGCTTTAGTTGTTGTGTAGATCACCGAATCCGTGTCGCAGTACAACGCTCTTGGTCCTAACTGTTCCAAATATTCGTACAGTTTGGGACGTGCTTGAGCTGTTGTATATGCTGCAATGATAACATTGGTCCTTGCATTCGTCTGGACAAAATCTTCTTTAAATTTCCATCTCATTTCGACCATATCTTCTGATACAAAGTTGAGGTCTGTGACCTCCTGACTATCACTTGTCAGTAGATCAAAATTTCTGGGTTCTTTTACGTGAATTATGTTTGATCTCTGACCAAATTTTCCCCAAAAATGAGTTCAGCATAAGCTTTGCAACGATCTCAAGCCTGGATTCTTCTGAATGTTTTTGTAATCCAGCATGATACCTTCCTTCTCCTAATAGGTTGCAATATACGATTGTCTGTCTTCTTCGGTTTTATACCATGCCGGCCAGCCTCTTGCCCCCTGTTCGAGCTTCAAGAAGTTGTTTATATAATCTGTGAAGAGACCTCCAGTTTTCGTCGCTGGGTCATACTGCTCTGTTTCTTCAAAATGCCACACTTCATAAATTTTCATTACTTTATAGCCTTTTTCAAGGGCTTTCTTTAACTCATCTGTGGCCCACTCCCCTTGTAAGGCTCGGTCGCTGTCATCATGATTACGAATGTGACTTCCTTCTGTTGCACATGTCTTGCATAAGGTAACGATTAGCTTGCCGTTGATGTTGCTTGGCAACACCGGTATCAGCAGACTTCGTGGTGGGAGAATTGAGCATTTAACTAGTCCTTCGTAGCACGCGATCGGTTTAAAATCTTTGAATATTCTGGTTGGATGCCCGACAGGATATTTTCCATATTTATTTATATAAGGGTACAGAGAAGTGACGTCGCTGTACTTGATGGATTGTTCGGGGGTTGCCTCTTTGGACAGTTGAAATGTCTCTGTTCTTCCTCCATTGAATGCTGCTCTTGGACTGAATGGTGTCACTAATTCTAACCGGTTCACAATCTGCTTGATGTCTTCATCTTGGTCTATCTGTTTTTTCTCATCCACATTCCCATACACTTCTGTACACATATCCCTCATTCTCCAGAAACTTTTGCTTCTCAATCGTTGCTTGGTGGAGTTCTTCCATTGTTTTACTATTAACTGTAGTTTTAGTGGTTCTAGCAAAGCATTTTGGGCACCCATGCCAGAAACAGCCATGAAATTCCGCTGCTGTCCTTTTGCCACCATCAGTCTCATAAAAGCCGTCAAGCTTGTACTTGTCGATCTTTATTTCACCACCATTTTTTGCGTGTTGTATGGCGATATTTTCACTGTGTTGTAGGTACTTCAGCCACTGTATAGCTTTGATAGACTGCTTGTCTTCTGGGCAATAACCTTGAGCTGGGATGAGAGCAATTGTGTCATTCTCTAAAAAGTTTTGTCTGAAGACTTTCATGCACGCAGCAGCAATGGTAATGCAGTTCTGAAAAGGGTCTAGATTAGTGATGTCCATGAACAGTTTTCTAAACTGTAAAGAGGTACGTTTCAAAATATCGACATCTGATCTGCAATAGGCAACCAACTCTTCCTGAAGGTGGAATGCAGTTGTTTTGTTTCCTTGATACCAGGCTATAAATTGTTCTCTGTCATCGGTCTTCATGCCGTCGGGGTTGTAATAGGACATGTCTGGTAAATGGCTAAGCCTTGCATTCTTGTTTTCTTTAGTATTGAACATATGGGGGGAAGTAGCCTTTTGTTAATTCTTCAAGTCCAAACATCTTCGGTAAGTTCTTTAGCGCAGTAGGCATAAAATTGATTGAATCTAGAAACTTGATTCGAAATGAGGAGACTTCGATCGACATTTTTTGCTGCCATTTGGTATTATGTTTGGAATAACGGCATTTGTGTATATATATTGCACAATGAAATAGGAATCATACCCCTTGAAATTGTGGCAGAATACCAGAGAGCGTTTTTATTTTGCTTTGTAAAAAGCCACTTGCAGAACCGTTCCGTTGTAGTTTCCCCAGTAAATATGACTTTATTTGGTCCACACTTGGGACACATACTTGTCGGGGTAATTTTGGCGCCCATACATAGGATACAGACCTCGTGAACCACGCAACAGTTTGGTTTGTGCTGAAGAGAACCACATTCTGCCTTGTTGCAGTTGACGCATTTTTCAGTGACTGGATTATTAAAATAGCCTTTCTCACACTGAACCATTGTGTTTTGAGTGCATCCAAAGTCAAAAATTATATATTTCTGCTTCCCGCTGTCACTGTCGTCTTCAATAGGTGTCATGTAGCATTCGTGCCCTGGGGCAAAATAATTTTTACATGTGTTGCAATATACTTCACCACATTTGTGTTCTTTTTTCTGTTTGTGTTTGTTGATTATCTGGTCGCATTCTGCACATCGGTAATATGTGTTGCATGTAGAATTTCGCCTCTCGGTTTCCTTCTTATGTGGGCCAAAACACTCTTTACCCTTGAAATATCTATGACAGTCACTGCAATAGGTCAGTTTTCGTCAGTCTCCTTGTGAATTTTACGGCAGCGATGACAAAAGTTGTTGCACTCATGCTTTTCTTTGTGATCATAACCTTTCTGGAATATATAGCAGTAGTAGTTTCTGTTCAAGAATGCTGGCATAGATGTGATGACATCATAGTGAGTGCCATGGTGCAGATATATTTTCTTGTCACATTCTTTGGGTCTAGAGTAAATGATGCCGTTAAAATTGTCACGTGATACGACATATATCTGGTGGTCTGGGAGAACGGATTGGAATTGCTTGATTTCTTCGATTCCACAGTTTCCTAAAGGTACACCAGCACTTTGGCGCAAGTTTTCAGCCAGCTCCTTCTGAGCATACCGCCCATGTCGGATGCTGCTATAAGCTGGGTGCTGATCAATCCGGGCTTTGGCAGTGATAATGGCCCTAGCACAGCACAGTTCGTCATTGTTTTGTATGCGTATTAGAAACCTTTTCCATTTAAGAAACTTTTCTAAATCAATAGCCCCTTGTGTTGGTCCACTCCCGTTTGGTACCTTTGCGTGTAAAATATCGATTTCAAAACCCCCATCTAAAGCGAACTGTTCAAACGACTCTGGATTGCCATTCTGATCAGGTCGTTGTCAGCAGCATCTTTGGTGACCTCTTCCATTATGGATGTAAAAAGGGTCTTCAAGACCTTTAAAAGTTCCTGGATTTCTCTCACTTCTAGGTTTTTCACACTGGCTTTGTAAACCGAGTTGTTGGTGTTGAATTTAGCACTTCTCCATTCACTTATTTTCTCAAGGTCATAAAATTCCCGAGGAGATTCTTTCAGCTTTTTAGGCGCAGGCATATGATTGTCGTCTAAAGGTCGTTTACTCCCTGTTTGGTGGTTACGTCTATGGCGTAGCAGACTGTCTTTGCGGATAAATGACGCCCCACAGTCATTGCAATGATGGAAGTTGACATCAACATGCTTCAGCATGTGCCTATTCAGACTGTACTTTCGTCCAAACGTTTTGTTACAAACGTTGCAAGTAAAAGAAGTGGGCAAAGGTTTGGAAAACATCATCGACTGATCTAAACATAAACATAAATATCACTTCTAGACACGTCCCTGAAAACCCTTTACAAAATGCATGTGTCACGTGATCATAACATTGACTTGAAAGGGCTAGCGATGTACAGCTGTCTTAAATGCGTTGTCAAGATTCCGAACAATGCCCCAATGAATTACACACAAAAGGGTAGAGGAGTTGAATTAAACACGCGGTTGGTAACAACAATTACAAGGCTTTCCTTGTATAGGCATGGGGTTTCTGAAGTTAACCCTTATTGAATGCACGTACTATTTTATCCTGTTGTGTAGCTAAGGTATTTCTTTTGTAGTTGTGCTTCTTCTGCTGTCTCAGGGCATAATGACCCTTTTTCATGCTTTTCTGATTTATATACTCAAGCAGAGGGGGCTTGGGGATTTCGAGGGAAAAGTACCTTTTTGTTGTTGTCATTTTTCAAACAGCAAATTGGGATAAAAAAGAATGGCCGGGATTTTTTAAATGATTTGAAAAAGATATTGCTGTTGATGTGACTTAAAATATGTTATTTAAAAAAAGGAAATAGCATATTTAATGCAGCAAATTACAGCGTGATCAAACATTCAGGTATGTGCGGCTATAAATAGATCATGACATCACTGTATTGCGTCAGCCATTTTCCAACCACACAAACCCTACTCCTTAACTATGGGGCCTACCGGCCCATGTTAATACCCCTACTACTCATGGGACAAGCGTAAAACGTAGATTTCGAGTTTTAACCCTCGATTTAAATGATGCTTTTCTGAACTGAGACCTTGACATTTATTGTGTTACATAAGCCTGAAGCTCCACGGCATCTGGGCATCTGTGATAATCATTTTCAAGATTGGACAATGTATCAACCCTCTCAGTAGAACTCGCCATCAGTGTTTTTCTACTCCCATCAACTTTCGGAAGCAATCAGACAACCCAAAATTACTCTCGTTAGCGTCATGTAATATGTTCAGGTTCTATCAGTGCTGTCCATGAACTTAGTGTAGTGCGATTCCGGAATTTAATGATGCTTAGTAAGTGCATTCACAACCATTCTAGAACCACATAGTTATTGTTCATATGTTAGTACACAAGACGTTTGGCAATAAAAGCATAATGTAATAGCCTAAACACTGCTTAGTGATTCTTTAACTTTGCTAAAAAATAAACGTTTTTTTGCCCTGTACAGATTAGATGGATAAGGAAGAAATGTTACAAAGATAGGAATCCTTACCCTCTCTGTATTCCTTTGTAATTTCGTAAACTTTGAAGTTGAAGTATTAATTGCTCTTCTCTTAATGAATCGACATCATTGCAGTTGACTTTCAAACAAAGAAACACCAAAATAAGACAGGCAAGTGCCGCCATAATAAAACGCTGTGTAGCCCAAAGGACTAGTCCGAATGGTTTCACTTATAACTCTTCTTACATATATACACATGAAATATGGTTCCCTCAAACATGCCATAAAGCAATAACGAAACATTCATGTTGAATCCGGTTTCTCGAGAAACTCATTCAGCATTGATTATTGAGTGTATTTACATAGTTATTACAGCACTCAAGCTCCACCTAGGACACTTATATTAGACCCATGATCTAATGAGGTAGAAACATTTTCTATTCAGTGCTACTTACTGGTAGCTAACTTTTTATTAACTGAAAGAGTTAAAGGAGTAGTGTCTAAAAATACAAAATTACTGCCATAAAGAGGGTACGAAGATTTATGAAGGGGAATACGTTTCCCTTCTGAGTTCTTTGTCAAATGGGGTACTGAAAGTGGAAGCAAATTCGATGAATATCCCAATATTCATGCCATAAAAAGGAATGGAGTTATGATAATTGGGAGAAAGCGCATCATTCAAAGATAACTCCTTTTAGAGCTATAATTTCGGTTTTTGCCTCGACTTGTTTTATAGAAAATTAAAAAAATTTCAATCTACTGTTAATTAATTCTGGCTTCATTCTGTTTCTTCCACGTATTAGTAATTTAGGTTTTGTCTAAACATGTATTTTTAAAAGTTTTTGAGCGGCTTTAAGGCGTTCTACGCATCATATATAGTGCATATAGATTTTCAAGCAAAGTATTATAAAACAAAACAAAATTACAACCTTGCGATCACGCTAGTCAAGACTTATCTGGAAAAAAACATGACATGCACCTAGTTTTATAAAATTTGGGTTTTAGAAAATATCACTTTGTCGCTATAATAAGTTTACTAGCATGGTTAAATTAAGCTTAATCTTGGTTAAGTTAAAGTTAAATCAATATTTATTCGTTATTTCAGTCAAATATTTGATTGAAATATCGTATAGTATAATATTATTTTAGTAGCGAGGCTGTACCTCACAGTATTAGCTATCTAAGTGATCATCTCTTCTACCTCGATAGTTGTCTTTGCTATCTTGGGAATTATTTCAACTTATAAGCTACCTTAACTGGGAGTTGCCTCAACTGGAAGCTACCGTCGGTACCTTGGCAGATATCTATGATACTTTTGAAATATTCTGAAAAAGTCTTAACTGAATCATTAGTTATGACGCTAGTGGTTTCGTTTCGTTTTGTGTAAAAAAGACACACGTTGATATAGGTATTCAAAATTCCCTAGAACCAATACCGCTCAAACTGGACGTGAGTTACTGTCATCTTCAGCTTCATTGTTCGCATTTGAGGAAGTTTTTAAATAGTGATCTATTTTTAAATAAATGTTGACATGTGTGTCATTACTTTGATGCTTTAGAAAAAATTCTTAACATGAGGGTCTCCGCTACTTTGTTTTTATTTGGGAGGGGTTTGAACATTGACACATATCACATCCAAATGCGATATCTAGTGTGTCAGTTGGGGTTGACATAACCTAATCATTGTAGACTGAGTTTACCATACCTGAACATGAATGTGTACTATTTCTTCTCTATCATTTAAGCTTTAAAACCTCAAGACGATGGAGTTCTAATCCGTGGATTAGGTACAGCTTGCAAAAGAATTTTTCCATTTTGCCAAATCGGAATTTAAACGCAATGTCAATAAAGGGCAGCGAGCCCGAAATAATGCTCATTCATAAACGTCTCTAGCTCTCAACACGAAAGAGAAAGACGGGTTGGGCAAATTGATTAATTTCGTAAATCATTAGACAACAAAATTTACATATTATGAAAAAGTTCCTTCTACACACAACTACACAAACTTTTTTATTACGAGAAAAAAGGGTGGGCGGGTGGGAAGAATTGTTTATTTGCACATATAAACGCTGATTGACCGCTGATTGAAAATGACGGAGGCAGCGAGATTTTTTACGGGGTCAACAGGCTGAGCTGGTGACTGAAACAAGGAATTGGTCCCCTGTGATGGCTGTGCATTGCTGTTGCTAAACAACCTCATATCTTTGGAATAAGAGTAAACACTTGAGTGACACAAGGGCTCCACCCTGTGGGGGGTTTTGGTGCTCGGTCTGTTGGAAAGCAAGACAATGCGTTTTGCAAACAATAACTGGCGATAACTTTTGCCACTGTTTAAACAAAATTTACCTTTCATTTTACAAAGAATTTATTGAATTTTTGCAAACTCATTCTTGAAATTCAATAATTTTCGTCAAAGCTGTTTTTAACATTACCCTGTCGTGTTTCAAACAAACACTGACGACAGCTTTTATCTCATAATTTAATTGCACTAAAAATGTGTTTGCTAGAAGAATTAATATTAAATTATGTCAAATTTCATCTGATTTCATTTTCAAAATATTAGCTAAGTGAATAGCTAGAAAACATTATTGAGACAAGGGAATAACTAGCCAACGCTTTTGAGGCAAGTGAATAATTATCTAATATTATTGAGCCAAGTGAATAACTAGCCAACTTTGTTGTGTAAATTCTAAATATGTGTGCCATAGGTAGCCAACTGGTCTAAAAAACTCAGAAATCGATCTAAAATATACCATTAAGAAATAACAAATGATTCATGTTAAATCTGGTTTCTCAAGAAAGTGATTTAGCTCATGTTTTCACCTTTCTGCGCCGTTGAGGGCATGCTCTATGCGTTAAATCACACTGTACAATCCCTATTTAACATTGACCACTGATCGTTACATTTAAAAAAACTGCTGTCAGAACTGATGAATGCCATATTTTGCTGCGACGGCACTATGCTTTGTTCCGTCGGTAATGAGGTGGGAAAATTTAAGCCAAAATTGGATTTTTGTCAACATTAATTGCTTATTTTTGGAGATTCACCTAATAGTACTGGTAACATAAGACTACATTTTTAATACAGTAAAGCCTTTTCTGGTATGGATTGTAATAAAAATGGCTTTTACTCATACTGGCGTCACTTCCGATTTTAGTAAGAAAATTTTCACCGATATTTCCGATAATTGGGCGCACCCCGAACAAACAAGCCGTCGTCGAAGGCGCAGACACCAACCGGACACAACAAGTCGCCATTTTGGCAATTTTTGACCGATTTGAAAAGTAACACGACGTTGCACACCGTCAGTATATATATTTCACTGTGCAAGGTAGCATATGCCTAGGATGAATAGTTTCGGATATCTCGCGTAGAAAGCACCCAAGTCTTACATGGCAGTTATCTCAAAAGATCATAGTTCTTCACTAATCGCCATTTTGATTTGATTTGAAAAATAACACGACATTGCACAACTTCAATATATTTATATTTTACTGCAGCATGTGCCTAGGACAAATAGTTTCGGAGATCTCGCGTGGAAAGCACCCAAGTCTTATATTGCAGTTATCTTAAAAGATCGCAATTTTTGACAAGTCGCCATTTTGGCAATTTTTGGCGGATTCAAACACTGACACACTGTTGCACAACTTCAATATATATATTTTCACTGTGCAAGGTAGCATATGCCTAGAATTAATAGTTTCGGAGATCTCGCGTGGAAAGCACCCAAGTCTTATATTGCAGTTATCTTAAAAGATCGCAATTTTTGACAAGTCGCCATTTTGGCAATTTTTGGCCGATTTGAAAACTAACACGATGTTGCACAACTTCAATATATACATTTCACTGTGCAAGGTTGCATGTGCCTAGGGTAAATAGTTTTGGAAACAAAAGAGCATCCAAAGTGTGACACACGGACGGAACAGACGACGGACAGAGGGTAATCCTATATACCCCGGGCTCGCCAGGTTAGAGTCTAAACATACTATCAGGGTAAGTACTTATGCCCGTTTCAATTCTTCAAAATTTTCTGACAGTAAGATTATATTTCTAGCGTTTGTTAAGAAATTGGCTTTTGACCAATATTTTCGCCATTTTTTATCAATCACTAAAAAAGTTATGACAAGTTAAGTACAATTGATGCCTACTTTCACCAAAACTTTATTTTTCTGGCGTCGGCAAAGATTTCACTAAAAAAAATTTGTCGCCAATTTTGGGTGAATCAAAAAAGGTAACAGCCATGAAAGTAGTAATGTCTGCTACCTCTACTTAAATGTTTAACAGAGTAAGGTTATTTTTCTGGCGTTAGTTGAGATTTTACGAAAAGAATTTGGAATTTTTATTCATATTTCCGATATTTTTCTGAATCACCAAAAACCAGCAACAGCCAGGTAAGTACCAAGCTCTTTTTAACTTTTAAGACAGCAAGGATATTTCTGTGGCTTTATTTAGGATTTTACAGGAAAAATTGCTAGTTTTTTGCCAATATTTCTGCATTTCTGTTTCCTAATAACCAAAAATAAATCAATAGCCATATAAACCCCTACCTTCTATCAAAATTTTAGGAATTTTCCATTCAGATCCTAGAAGGAGATACGTTTTCATGAAAATTTGGTTTTGGTCAATATTTCCTTCAAGTTTAGGCGAATCACGAAAAAACTAATAGCCAGGTGGGTGCCAGTGCCCTCTGCATTTAGTCACAATTTCAAGAGATTAAGGCCATACAGTTCTAGTTGCGTTTTCAAGGTTTTTGCAAATCACAAAAAGTCAACACAAGATCGGTACCAATGGCCGCTTCCCTCATTAAAGATTTAAAAACATAGAGATTATATCTCTAGCCTTAGTAAAGATTTTAGTAAGAATTGTTTTTCGTCAATATTTCAGTCAATTTTTTTCCGAAATACGAAACCAATTATGGCCAGGAAAGCATCAGTGAGCACTAACTTTAATCAAATCTTAAGACAGTAAGGCGATTTCTCTTGTATGGGTTAAGATTTTACTCAATATTTTTGGTTTTTAGCCAATATTTGGCCAATCACATAAAAAGTAATGGCCAGTTAAGTAGTAATGCCTGTTACCTTTATTTAAAATTTCAAGACAGTACAGCCATTTTCTTTGAGTTAGCTAAAATGTTACTGAAAAAATGTTTTTTCGCCAATATTTCATCCAATTTTTGGCCAGTCTAAAAAAATAGCAAAATAGGTACGAATGGCTGCCTTCCTAATTCATAATTTCAAGACGGTTAGATTACATTATTAACGTTACCTAAGAATATAGTAAGAAATTGATTTTTCGCCAATATTTCCGTGACATTTTACTCGAATTATGAAAAACGGGAATAGATGGGTAATTGCCAATGGCCATCATCTTTAACTAAAATTTCAAGAGAGTAAGGATATTTCTCTGGTATGGGTTAAGATTTTGCTGAAACTTTTTTGGTTTTTGCCAAAGTTTCCGGCAATTTTTGGCCAATCACCAAAAAAGTAATATCCAGGTAATGCATAGATATTAATACCTACTACCTTGACTTAAAATTTCAAGATAGTAAGGGTATTTTCCTTGAGATAGTCAATGTTTTACGGAAAAATGGTTTTTCGCCAATACTTCTGCCATTTTTTGACAAATCACCAAAAAAAAAAAAAAAGTAATGGCCAGCTGGACACCAATGTCCACTATCTTCCATTAAAATTTTAGAACGTTTCCCTTAAAACCCTAGGAAGAGATAAGTTTTAAAGAAAATTGGTTTTTGGCCAATGTTATTAAGCAAATTAAAATTAAAGTTATAGCCAGGTTGGTACTTGTGTCCGCTACCATCAACTAAAATTTCAACACATTCAGGCTAAAAATCAAGGAGGTACGATTTTTGAATTTAAAAGCGTACATACGTACACACACAAGTACGCAAAACTTTCAACAACTGCTATAGCCCCTGCTTTTGTCAGAAGTAGGCAGTAGTCTTTAGTAGGCAGTATGCAGTAGCTTAATGACTAATTAAAAAATCTTGTCAATAACAAACATCTTGAGTCTTAAAGATCATATCAAACACTTTTAAATAAAAAGATTATAACCATCTCTTACCATATTTTAATGGATTGTATGGACTGCAAATAGCCTGATTACTATATCATATGCAGATTTTACGGATTCACTGAAAATTTCAGTGACTTTGTAAAGTCACGGTTTTGACTTCACTGCAACATATGCATTTAATTTATAATGTAGTCTTTGATAGGTATAAATATGAACTTGTGTGTTAAATTCAAGCCTAGTCAATATTCCTATTTAATTGAAATGATGATTACTGAGATACCCACGGACTGGATTTTGCTCAAAACGAGGCTCGCTCAAACAAATCAGGACTCTCAATTAGGTTTTGAGTAAATTTCTAAGATTTTCCAGGACTTTTTGAGGCAGACTTCCAGGACTTTTCAAGACAGACTTCCAGGACTTTTAGAGACAGGCTTCCAGGCATTGGTTTAGACCAATCATGTTCAAGTGAAAGTAACGCGCTAACTTTCGTAGATGGTAACACGCAAAATTTACTCATTATTCCTTTATAAGGGGGTGCATTGTCACTCAGTGAGTGTTAGAATTTTAATGCTACACTTTTAATTTAAAGGAGTTTCAAGGATTCTTTCACAAAATTCCACGACTTTCCAGGACTCTTTCACAAAATTCCAGGACTTTCCAGGACCCTGGTATGATACACAACGATTTTTTTATCTCGAATATCTCGAAATTTTGTGGGCGTTAACGGACTACAAGTAAAACAGGCAGCGCAAAAACATAAGAAGATTTTAACTATTTCATTATGTTTTTGTCCTTTAAAACCTTTCGAAATAAATAAGACTTCGATCGGGAAATCTCTGGTAAATTCTCACCAATACTTTAAAGAGGACCAATGAAAACGATTTCTATTTAGACAGAACGACAAAAAAAATAGTAACAGTTTACATACTTCCGTATGGATGACCGATATCCCGGCTGACAGGACCAGAGAGCTCGGTCTAAAGCCAAGTAGGACAAGTTTCGTTTGAGATGTACACAAAAACCCTCCCTAAATGTGTAGGACAAGTGCGCGGCATCGACCCCAAAAACAGAATGCTATCATGACATGTCCGATGAACTAGCGGTCACATTTACCAAACAAGAATGTCCGTGGGCATTGTGCTAACCGTGAAAGCGAGGACATTACAAACCTACCTATTTTGACAACATTTCGATTTGATAAAAGCCAACATGGGCAACATTGCTATCAAAAGCAATCGGACCGGATCTGTGGGACGAACAGCGTTGTGTGTGTGCTTTCAAAGCGATCCGTTGTTGTCAATATTTGGCCAGTTTTAGCGAACTGATAACCAAAATATTACAATACCTCTTATGATTTACCTGGGACCTTAAATTTGAAAAAAAAGAAAGTTTTTATACAACAAGTTCTCAGATAACTCGGATCAAGCCGGTTTACAATGTGATGTTATTATTTTAAATCATATTTAAATCAAATCGATATTCTAAGCATTCTGACCAATCAGATCTCTACAACTCCATGGGCGAGGAAGCGTCAAGTAGTAGGATTTTTTGTGTTTTCAGAAATTTGGCAACTTTTGGCCACTAGTTTAGTCATTTTCGGCCAAAAGCCCAAACAAAATACAAAATGTGTGGAAGAGTAAAATATTGAAAAATTGTTTACAAATACACACATGCCCTTACAAACATACACACACACGCGCGCACACACACTCATACACGCACACACAGATAACGGACGACGGAGAGCCAGAAGCGATGGCAAGAACCCACCCTCTGGGCTGAAAAGTAGGGGGAGGGGGGGGGGGGGTCGGTGGAAGTGTGGCGCAGTAGCATGTTACACGCTATGGATGTGACAGGGCCAAAGATCTCGGACGCAAAATTCGCACTCCTCGTATGTTAAGTTATGTGCCCTTAGAGGAACAAGAAACCTACACTTCCATAGGATGTCGGTGTGAAGAAGACAGTTCGTGGTTTCCACTGCGCATGCTCAGCACAAGAGACCTGCAGAAACCAGTGGCGTTGTTATAAAACAACTGACCTCTGAAGAGATCTGTTCTGTATAAACACAGATGGATGTGTTCCTATCTTTTGTGAGTACTGTTTTTCGCGGTATCCCCAGTGGGTCTGCGGAGTAAAAATTAAGGTGTTATCTATACATAACAGACTGAACCGTCGTAGAGGTTGGCTCTTGAAAAACAATGACCCAAGCGAAGATAAAATAAAGAAACAAACAATGAAATTGTGTCAAAAGTTGTTTTTCTCCGCAATGACGTATCTATGATGAATCGAAACTTCATAAATGTGCAAGAAAATTTATTCATTGCATTATTAAAACGGTTTTCTAACCCAACACGAGCTCTACACCTATTTCAAAGTGATTCTGATATTTGTCTCTGTGAATTCCCATTTTATTCCCCCAAAATTGAAGTCTTGTTATCCACCGCGCTCAACTGTAGTTAGACTAGCTCATATTAGCTTCATTGGCATATGACACCATCACCTGATATAGGTACAGCAGTAGTGTGAAAAGGAGAGTTCTACCACACTTTGTGACGTCATACTGTCTGGACCGGAAGTGACGTCATCGTGTCTGGACCGGAAGTGCTGTCTGGACCGGAAGTGCTGTCTGGACCACTTGATGACGTCATACTGTCTGGAAGTGGCGTCATACTGTCTGGAAGTGACGTCATACTGTCTGGAAGTGACGTCATAGCGTCTGGACCGGAATTGACGTCTGGACCGGAAGTGACGTCATGATAAGCGTAAGGATAGGCGCGGCCATCCATGACGTCATGATGACGTCATACTGTCTGGAGCGAAAGTTGCTTGATAGTTTTGGCCGAGTCAATCATCATGAAGCCAATGAACTCCACCTGTCAATCAGTGTAACCATGGCAACAGACCCTAAAAAGCCATGACCCCCCCCCTAGGCGGCAGTCGGGACTGACCCCCCCCCCCTAGGACGTACTATGTACCGACCCCTCCCCCAGGATATACTATGTACCGACCCCCCCCCCTCAGGACATACTATGTACCGACCCCCCCCCCAGACATACTATGTACCGACCCCCCCCCCCCCCCCCCCAGGAGAGCAACAAAAACTTTTGCCGAATCAGCATGATAAAATCCTATATAAGTGTGGTGTCTCAAGGCTTAGAGACATTGTCAGACACATCATGGATAACACACCAGCTATCATCATTGATGACTTAACAGCGTTTCAAGCGAATGAATCTGTTTGCATCCGGGTAAATATGCGTGATGAAGCTGAAGCAGCTGATATTACATATGCTTTGGAGGAGGTGCTACAATTTCCAACTCAGATCACTGCAGTGAAGCCTGACGTAGTAATTACATTTATGTGGAACAACCGCATAGTAACACTGACTCAACGATACTCCAAGTGTCAAGTGTGGTTGGAATATTAGGGACAACCCCATACCTGCTGCTGATATATACTAAAATCTTTCAGGCCCTTTTAAGGGCCATCCTATATTATGAAATGAAGCAAAACATGTCTGTGTGTGTGTGTGTGTGTGTGTGTGTGTGTGTGTGTGTGTGTGTGTGTGTGTGTGTGTGTGTGTGTGTGTGTGTGTGTGAGAGAATATATTTTATTACATTTCAGGTCTAGTTGGCGGATGAATACCATTTGGCAGACCATTTAACTTCACCGCTAGATGTCTCTGCTGTGCAGCAGTGCAGCTGTACAACTGTAAGTGAAACATTCATATACACAAGTAAAATTCTGCTGAGTCAGCAATCTTAACATTTTTGCGCAAGTTTGAAAAGTTACACACCATATTTTGATTACATGGAAGTGGCATAAAAGCATGAGTGAAACATGTCAACTAGTCAACTAGTGATACATTCTGCTGAGTCAACAATTTTGAACGAGTATTGAATAAGTTTGAACAAGTTACACACCATATACCATCAAAGTTTTATAAAAGGAAGAGTGACGAGAAAACTTCACAATGTCAACATTACTTGTTCACAGATGTGTAGAGACCATGGATGACGTCGTCAAAGTGAATTATGCTGACTATGTGTTTTCAAAGCTTCCTGCTTTTGAATCGGATTGGATGCTGCAAGTGAAGAACTTACATCAGCATTGGGAAGCTGTTGAAAATACCATTCCAAGAGATCGTTTCATCCGCTCGTTTCTACGTGAATGTGAAGATCTACATTTACCGTTAACTTATGACATTGATTCAGCATTTATCAACGCGAATACAATTTGGGCAGTTGAGCTCATGTTAGCTGTAGCTGCAAGAATCATTTTACATTATGATGATGATGTTCCATTGACGACGAATGTATCAGAGCTTGTTCGATTCAACCATGGACGAGTTGAAGTGAACTCAAAACTTTGCAAGGGAGCTGACTCAGCAAACAGTTGGGTATAAAAGGGAGTGGACTCAGCAGCGTGAAGTCATTTCTCAGCAGACAGTTGGAGGGAGTGGATCATCAATACATTGTGGCAGTCATGGAGAACAAGACAAGCAGCTTTAAAATTAGTGCTAACTTAACCATTACTGTGGAGCATGGAGAATATGGGCCATTTCTACGCATCACACGTGGAGAGAGATGGTGTGCTTATTCACCATCTTTGTGGAAGATTGTGTGCCAGAGCTTGAAAAATTTACGCGACATTGGCTTCAAACTATACTTAACGCAAACGAAGTGGCTTGAAGTCATTTCATACTTGGATATGCGCCATGTGAGTTTTGTGTGCACGTCACGGTTTGAAGGGAAAGAATACACACATCACATCAACATGAATGATGGTGAATGGGAGACACTGCTTCAGGAGATGGACAACATCAACTCAGCCCTATCGCCATGTGAGGAATGTCATGTCATAACTCCTATCAAGCTGCAAAAGGATGGTCGGATGAAGGTGTCAAAGCTATCCAAGAAAAGGCTGGCTGAAGTTCAGTTGGAGAACATGAACGTACAAAATCAACTTGGACTTACCTGCGACTATTGTGGTGCTTGTGGATATGTGGAGGATTATCATTGCCACTGTCACAAGTATAATTGCAAGATGTGTGAACCAAACAACTTCTGCGGCAAGTGTGGAGTACTTAAAGTCTGTGAAGCAAAGTAAAAGCCCACAAGACACTGAAACAAGATGGACGCATGTTTTAAAAAAGCTTATGTTGACTTGATGATTGCTAAACTTGCTAGCTGTGGCACTCCAGACTATCAACTTTATCATTTGGATGCTTTTTGGGATGTTGTACATCATAGTCTTGATGTGATTGAACTGCATTCAAGATTTCTTGGAGAATGTCATAAAATTGGAATAGAAGAATATCCTGACTTTGACTTTGATTCTGCACTTTATTCTGCTCGCACTGATGTTGAAGTATATTTCACCGTGGTTGACTATTTGAGAGATTGTTGTAAAGAAGAGGAAACCGAGCAGCTTTATCAGGTAAGTTATATAAAACCTTTTTAATCATCTTTGTAACAACATAGTGAATTGTTTCTCAAAGACATAACAATGTTTTTCTTACTAGCAAATTTAGTTTTATGTGAGTGGTTTCAACGTAAACAAAGAAAGAACATGATAGAAGAGGCAGCAAATATATTAAAAGATATTTTATTACAGGAAGAAACCGACATGTCAGAATAAAGAAGCAAAGTCAACATGGAGAATCTTGTACTATTCAGTGGTCACAAGGACGCTCTTTCAAACATGTTTCCAACACGACTTGAAAAGTATGGATATGTGTTCAAGTGAAGCGTTGTATCAATATGAGAAAGCAGTGTTTCATCACCGTCCAGATATTGCTTCAGCCATTGTGTCATCCAGAAATGGATATGAAGCGAAACGTATTGCTAAAGGGATAAAACCATGTCCTTTATGGCATACAGTGAAGAGAAGCAAAATGCAAGATGTTTTACAAGTCAAACTGGATCAGTGTGTATTGTTTCGCAACAAGTTGAAAGAATGTAAAGACAAAACTTTAGTTGAAGCAACGTATGATCATTGGTGGGGAGCTGGTGTGAAACATGTGTCATCTGAATATCCTGGTCAGAATATTATGGGAAACTTGTTAGAAATGTTGTGTGAGGGTTAGAGACTTTTTCATTTGCTTGCCAACCGTCATGGTGTGCAGACGTGTGGACATGTAAATTTGAAGTATGTTTAACTTGTGTTGCATTGATTCAAGACTGCACAATGGCGGACATGACACTGAGACAATATATTGTGCAAAAAGCTTATTGTGAAGAAATGTTATCAGCTGTAAAAAAGTTTGCATATTTAGACTGTCCTGCTTGTCAACATGAAGAGTGTCAAGAACATACTTGTCATTTTGCATCTGTTTATACATATTGGAATGAAGCTAAATATTACATGCCTTTAGATAAAGTGTTAGAGAATGTAAATCAACGTTGTGAGAAATATGGTGTAGATGCTATTACATTGGATGAACTCAGTCATTGGTTAGTGTTCATTGAAGACCAATGGTCTCCAGTTATTCATACCATTGTATCTATACTTGATTTGTAAAAAACTTGTTAGTTAAGTTATAAATGTATGTTAGTTAAGTGATGTTGGTTGAGTTATAAAATAAAAGCTGTTCTGTTCAGACGTGTTTTTTCATTCATCATGTCAACGTGGAAAGACTACTTGACCAATATCTACTTCAAACCTGGACAGCCTGGAGCATTTGCTGGTCCTTACAAACTGTATCACATCTTAAGAAAACATAATCAAGCAGTCACACAGTCACAAGTGAAGAAATGGTTCCAGGATCAAGATGCTTTCAGTTTACTACAACCTGTAAAATACAGGTTCAAAAGACAACGTGTCATTACACGTGGCATTGATGACATGTGGGATATTGATTTGGCTGATATGGGAAACATAGCTCCCTATAATGATGACATACGCTTTTTACTCATTGTCATTGATGTGTTTTCCAAATATGTCTGGGTACAGCCAATACCTAATAAATCACATACCAGCGTCATACAAGCTTTCCAAAAGATTTTTCATGACACACGACGAAGACCGCGAACTCTAAGGTCTGATAAAGGAACAGAATTTAAAAACAGATGGGTAAAAGCATTTTTGAAGAAAGAAGGCATTCATGCTTATACCACAAAGAATGAAACCAAAGCCAACTTTGCTGAAAGAGTCATTCCTACTCTAAAGGGAATGATGTATCGGTATTTTCTACATAATCAAACTTACCGTTACTTAGATATTCTTCCAGACTTGGTGTACAATTACAACCATAGACCTCATGGTTCTCTTCCTAATAAATATGCTCCAGCCGAGATTCGTAAAGACAACGAATCAAAAGTGTGGAAGTATATGTATGTCGACAAACTGAAATTGAAACCGAAGAAGAAGTACAAATTTAACATTGGCGATCATGTTCGCATTTCTCACATTAAATACGTGTTTCAACGCGATTATCACATCAAATGGACGCAAGAAGTCTTCATTGTCACACATCGTTGTAAGAAGCAAGGAATACATTTATATCGTGTGAAAGACTTTTTAGACGAAGATATTGATGGCCATTTCTATGAAGAAGAACTGCAGAAAGTGACCAAAGATATTGAATCTATTTATAGAATTGAAAAAGTCTTGAAAACACGTAAAAGACGAGGAGGTGTGAAAGAATTATTTGTCAAGTGGTTAAGTTGGCCAAACAAGTTTAACAGTTGGGTGAAAGAAACAGACATTCAACAATGAAGCATCCATTTACATGTTTAGTCTCTGGACCTACAGGCAGTGGCAAAACGTCTCTGGTGAAGGAAATTCTAGAACAAAAGTTGATTCAACCCTCTCCAAAAAGCATTTTATGGCTCTATGCAGCAGATCAGCCTTTGTACAAGGGAATGAAAGGCGTGGAATTTTACCAAGGCATTCCAGATGACATTGAAGAGCGTTTTAACCCGAAGAAACCAAACATACTTATCATTGATGACTTAATGACCAAATGCCATAGTGATGAGCGTATGACACGTCTCTTTAGTGTTGGCAGCAGTCATCAAAATCTAAGCATTATCTTTATTGTGCATAATTTATTTCATCATGGGAAAGAGATGCGAAATATTAGTTTGAATACACATTATATCATTCTGTTTAAAAATCCGAGAGACAGTCAACAAATTAGTACATTGGCGCGGCAAATGTATCCTAGAAGATCTCAATTTCTCATAGAAGCCTATCAAGATGCTACTAGCAAACCTCATGGTTATTTATTCATTGATTTAAAACCAAAGACAAATGATCAACTACGTATTCGTACAGGCATTTTACCAAAAGATACACATTATGTATATATTGATAAAGCAGTGTATGAACAAGAACCAACTCATTTGACCATTCGCAGTCAAGATGTCTAAACGTATTCGAGCGAACCAGCCGTTTCTTCATTTGCTTGCACGCAGTGGGCCTAAACGACGTAAATCCTTGCTACAGCAAGCTACAAAGGAGGAATTAACAAGCTTGTTTGAAATTTGTTTGAATATATTGCAAGGACATTTACCCTTAAGCTCAAAACGGTTTAAGGAATTTAAACGTGAACGTCATACGCTTCGTACTCTAGCAGATAAGAAGATATCCCTTCGACGAAAAAAGAAGTTGATTAATCAGAAAGGAGGATTCATTGGAGCTATTGCTAGATTGGCATTACCTTTGTTAGCCAAACTGCTGCTAAAATGAAACATACGATGAAAATGGTCCTCATTCCTGAATATGAATATAAAATGTTGCTAGAAAAGAAGGGAAAAGATGGTGAAATCAAAACGAAAGTGAATAAACTTTTACGTGGGAAACGAACACGTGAAAAGGCTATAGAAATATCTCAACTTCTTGGTCGTCATTTACGAACAAGTCAGTCTAGGCAGCAAAAGCCCTCATCATCATCACCTGAAAAGCCAGAAGTTATTTTTAAGTCATTTTCAAGTCATTTTCAACCTATCTATCATGGAAAAGTAACACAACTTTTAGCAGAACTGAAGAAACATGGTACGACATGGACAGACAAGAATGAACTTGTGTTGAAAACGGGCGATATTATAGCAAATTCCAACATGGTTGATTTGATGAAAGAAGCATTGGTGGCGACAATAAGAAAAGAACGAGCCATACCACCATATGGCTGGCATCCATTTATCCAGGAAATTGTTGATGCTAATATTCCAAAAACAATGTTTAGTAAAAAGACCACTCGTGACGACATTACAACAGAAATGAAACAACGTCAACAAAGACAGTTTCCTGAAGGATGGGAAAATTTTTAACATGGTTGAAAGAGCTATGTTGTTGTTGTGAGGAAGATAAACCAACTATTCCTGCAAAAATAAGATGTACAAGTGCTTGTTGTGAAGGAGAAGTCATAGATCATCATGATGTGAAAGACCATTTACATACTTGGTCGAATGGCGCGCGCTGTCCTGAGGTATATAGACAACGTCAACACACCTATACCATTTAGTTCCCACCATCATGGAGTCGACAAGCTTTTACATCACTTTGCCTAGCAATGCGAGTATGACCTATTATCCCAACAACAAGGCTTCAAATTATCAAATTCGTATGTCTCGAACCATCTATCTGAATGGAAAATATGAAGTGGCTTTAGCTGAAATTCAATATCCACATACATGGACAACGATGAGACAGGGCATGGACTACTCTATTCAGTATCGACAAGAACTATTTGATGATCCTATTCTTAGCACTCTCGACATTCCTTATGGGTACTATAGAACCATACAAGAACTATGTGAGGCAGTCAATGAAGAAGCGACTAATGCTCTGAATCTTACAGAAGCTATTCGAATAAAGTATGATAAAATTAGACGACGCGTTTTTCTATTTCTCGATTATGGCTATGAAGTGTCCTTTTCCACTGGATTGGCTGAGATTTTAGGATTTATCCCAGATCAATGGTATACTGAAACATGTACAGCTGAACATAAAGCGGATGTGAAACAGGGATTTTATACACTTTATGTGTATTGTAGCATTTGTGAACCACAAGTTGTAGGTGATTATTATGTTCCCTTACTACGGTCTGTTGGCATACAAGGTCATGATGGCGACATTATCATGAAAACGTACGGCGAACCGCATTATGTTCCTGTAAACACGTCCAAATTTGACATGATAGAAATGAATATTAAGGACGACACAGGTTATAATGTTCCATTTCAAACTGGAAAGGTGATCTGTAAACTTCATTTTCGACCAAAAGCAATATGAAAGCTTATACACACGATCCGTCTGCATATCGCAACCATTTTCTTCGTCAAGTGGGCGGGGAATTACCAGGATTCAAAGGAGCGCGAATCCAATATGGCGATGGTATTGGTTCAATACTGGGATCATTGGCTCGCAAAGCTATTTCACTGCTTAAGGCTGGGGCTAAGATCGTTGCGCCACATCTTAAGAAGGCTGCAAAGAATGTCGCGAAAGATGTGACGGGCCGAGTAGCAGAACGTGTGTTTGGTGAACAAAAGCGCATGCAACCGACGAAACGTGCCAGAAGACGAAAAACAGCCAGACGGATAACATCAAAATATCGCAAAGATATCTTTTGAAATCATGTCTCTCATTCATAATCATTCGTGTGAATGTAGTCTTTCTCCATTGGAATGGTTTCACGTACCACCGACGCAAACTGCTGTAGAGAAAAGTTATAATGTTGACTATCAACCACTTACAAGTATTAGAGAAGGCGCTCCAATAGAATTCTACATTCCTGCGAGTACAGAAGAATATCTGGATTTAAAGAACAGCAAACTTCATATTGTATGTCGCATTCTAAAGGCTGATGGAACAGAGTGTGGCGCAGATGATAATGTCTCTTGCATCAATGATGTGTTTAATGGGTTATGGTCTAATATTGAATTGTTTCTGAATGATCGTTTGGTTTCGCATAGCAACAATACTCATGGTTATACCAGCATTATCTCTCATCTCATCCATGATTCGGAAGAAAGTCTGCATTCTGAGCGCTCTATGCGTCTCATGTACAAGGATACTGCTGGGTCAATGAATAGCCATGAGGTGAAAAGACCTAATCATGAACAATATGTATCCGGGTTTCATGTCAATGCCGACGGTGGTGACTTGGCTGAGCAAGGCAATAATGGCTTACATCATCGTTATTTACATACCCGTCTTAGCCGTGATGTTATGCTTACTGGTGGTTTAAGGATAGATTTGTTTGAGCAGGATCGTTATCTTCCGAATGGCATCAGTTTGAAATTGCGTTTCCATAGACAAAAAGATGACTATGTATTGATGGCTGCAGATAATGCCTATAAGGTAGAAATGAAAGAGGCATTTTTAACCATTCGCAAAGTGAGGGTGAGTCCAGGTATTCAGTTAGGACATAGAGATGCAGTGATGAAAAGTCCTGCCAAGATCATCATCACTAGAAAAGAATGTAAAGTCTTGGCTATTCCAGCAGGATTTCAGTCTTTTGTGAAAGATAACATCTTTTTGGGTCAATTACCAAATCGTATTGTCATTGGACTGGTTCATAATGAAGCTTTTGGTGGATCAGAATTGAGGAATCCATATGATTTCAAACATTTTGATCTGGACTATATGCAACTGTACACGGATGGTGAACCAGTTCTATCCAAACCTCTCAAGCTTGACATTACACAGAACAAATACCTGGACGCTTTTGAAACGCTTTACAAATCGTTTGATCGATTGAATGGTGAG
Source organism: Protula sp. h YS-2021 (assembly GCA_949752745.1). Classification (NCBI taxonomy): domain Eukaryota; kingdom Metazoa; phylum Annelida; class Polychaeta; order Sabellida; family Serpulidae; genus Protula; species Protula sp. h YS-2021. The sequence goes on from OX457024.1 coordinate 107,903,744, forward strand.
AAAAGTTCCATTATAAAACGGGAAGATTGGCCTAGAGGTTATGCTTTATTTTCGTTTGACTTAACACCGGATTATGATGGTGATGATCATTTCCCCCTGATCAAGCATGGGAATTTGCGGCTAGAAATGAACTTTGCTACGGCTTTGCAACATACCATCAATGTCATTGTCTATGCTGAATTTGACAACATTATTGAAATAAGTGCAAATCGCAGCATCCAATTCGACTACCAGTCATGAACACGAAGCAGATTGATGCCATATTGAGTCATGATGTCATGACCAAAGACTTGTTTCAAGGCGTGTTTGCCATGGACCAGTTACCATCTTTACAACGCGGCGCCTATGTCATCAACACAGACGATCAAGATGAACCAGGAGAACACTGGGTGGCAGTGTATTATGATAAAGACCCTGCAGAATATTTTGACTCTTATGGACTGTTCCCTCTCGATGATCGTTTAGATATGTTTTTAAGAAATGACTATATGTATAATTCTATATCATTACAAACGCCAATATCATCGTCATGTGGTTTTTATTGTGTATATTATATATTACATAGAGCTCGAGGTCAGAGTATGTTTGATATTGTGAATATATTAAAAAGAAAGGATGGTGATTTTATTGTAAAGGATTTTGTATATAGACATTATAAACCATTGTTTTATTAATGTTGTTGTTGTTATATTAGTTAAGTTGTAGTTAAGTTGTTGTTATATTAGTTAAGTTGTTGTTGTTGTTAAACAAAACAAACCAAGTTTTCAAACAACTGTCTTGTTTATTGTGTTCTATTTACAAATTTTTAACTACAAACACTATTTACAAATTCTTAACTACAATAACTATTTACAAACTTTTATTTACAAAGTCTATTTACACTATTTACAAATTCTTAACTACAAACTTTTATTTACACTATTTACAAAGTTTACAAAGTCTATTTACAAACTCGTAACTACAAACTCTTAACTACAAAGTCTATTTACACTATTTACAAACTTTTTATTTACAAACACAGTCATTTTTCAATACATTCATGAATGCATGCCATTCATTAGAATCTAAATTGATATAGGTATCATAGACATTACATCCACGTTTGTAAATGCTATGAAAGCTGACATAACACACATCACCAAACTTTATCACTTTCACAGTAACATGTTCAGACAGTTTCAGTTCATATCCTTCTTCTAAGTCAATGTCCATCACACGCATAGGTTGTGTCAGCTCAATGGATTTGGTACCCCGCTTGAGTTGTATTCCTCCCTCTTTGAATTCAAGCGTTAGGTTCTTTCCAATCCAATGCTTGTAACAGCGCGTACCATTCCACTGTGTTGAGGGTGATGTAGTCATAGTTTTCTGTAAGCTCGTCATATTGGCGAAATTGTACAAACACGTCTAAGCAGTTCTCAGTCACACGCACTTCTAATTCATTTGAGACTGCTAGGAGAAAGCCAGGTATCCTGAACTTGTCTAGGTGATCCTTCAACACGGATTGGTCATCAAGTGATAGGACGAGATACTGTCCAAAATGTCTTAGCACAATGTCATCATATTCGTTTCTCAGATATGAGAATCCATGCGTAATGGGTTTATATTCCGATAAAAAGTCTTCCATCTCGTTCAACAGTCAGATGAACTATGAGCTGTCTCCTTGTCTGCAAAGACGTTTTTATGCCCGCAAGATGGTGAAGAGTGGATGTTGTACCGCTTCTAGGAATCGTAAGACTGCGCGCCAGTTCTTGATATCAAAGAGGATCAAATCTGTATATGGTGTATCTGACACAACTCCCTTATAATCCTTTGGATAATCCTGTAAAAGATTTCTACAGATTTCTACACGTATGTTAGAATCATATTCAGCTACCGTCACTTCCACTTTATTTTCAAGTCTACGTTTAAACCCAGGTTCAAGTGGTATGTTTTTAAAGTCTTTCCACACTTCAGGTTTAAACCGATGATAACTTGTCTTAGAATCTAGTATCACTTCATTCCTCTCATTGACAGTAAGGTAAACACCACCGTTCAGCATGAGTGCATTCATGATTGTTATCTTGTTATGAGCCACCTTCTTGTCTACGAAGCCTTTTATCCACTTCTTTCACCTGCTTCTTCATCATTTTCCATTCAGGTATTGTCAGCAAAATTCCCTTTTTCGTTGGACGGTTTTTTCCAGTCCCCTCATCTCTGAGGTATTTGCGAATGTTTATCACACCTTCATTACTTTGTTTCATAATCTTGATATACTTTCCATTGCCTAGAGAAAGCATTCCATCCCACGACTGTGGTGTTGGTACCGTCGTCTCCACTTTTAATTTCTTGATGGTATTGTCAGGATGTTTCACATTCATGTCTTTGACTGTATCAGCAAGAGTATCCATATCCGTTGTTGCAGATCTTTTCCGATTCATGTTGACGCTTCAGTGTTCACACCTCAACTAACTCTAAAGTTGAAGTGTCTCCCCCTTATATACTGTAATGCCCATGCGCCAAAGTGGAATAGCCATCACTCATCACATATCGCTTGTCATCAAAGGGAGAGAGAGCCACTTTCCTCAACTTCTCCGAGAAGATCTGATGGTCATGACTTCGAATGATGTGTCCTGTGGTTATCGTTTGCGTTTGGTTGAACAAACTGTCTCTATACTGCTGATGTTTCATACGTCTTTGACACGCGCGAGTGATGCCTTTGGCCGTACGTTTTTCTTTCCCACCATACATCATACTATACATTTTCGGTCGAAGTCCAACAAACTCTTCTATGGGAATGCCCGCCGTCTCATCTTTCATTTTCCCCAAGCACTTTCTTGTTCACGTTGGAATGCAGGAAATGATCTGGGGGATAGTCACTTGTGTCGAACAAGTCGGCATCTTCCTGCATGTCTTTGTAGATATCTTCCGTTTCTATGTCATAACATAGACTGTCGGTGTCGCTGAACAACAGCTTGGCGTTGGGATACTTGGTCATGATGTAGTTGTAATGAAAGTGGAACATGAGCACCTTGCTGAGGTCGAGAATGGTGAAACCAACTTGAATGGGTTTATTCAGAAGCAGATCCACTTTGCGCAAATGTACCGCGGTTAAATCTTCGTTGAAAATTCTAAATTTGTGGAAGGAAGGTTTGGCCACAAGTTTCTTGAACCGCTTTTCTTGGTGAACAAGTTCCACATTCATGCGTTTTCTCACATTTTCCATGGTTTTGCCAAACACAGAGTTGTTCATCAATTTGAAGAAGTCTTTCTCAAACGGGTTCTTGGCCAACTTTCTCTTTTCCGTGTTTAAGGAGATGTATTTTGCCAACCATTTGCTCTGTGCAAACATAATGGCACGATGCACCTTCGTGACTTTCAATCCCAGTGAGACATATTGCTGTAAATTTCTATAATGAAGTACATATTTCTTCTTGTCACACAAGTTGGGAATGAGCTTTTCACTAGGCTTGCCTTTCATGTTTAGATCTTTCCGTAGCTTCTGACTATGCTCTGATAATTCTCCCACTTTCACACATTTCCGTTCTGGAGCCACTGGATAGTGATTATGATGATCATGGATTGAATATGGGTATTCCAAATCCACTTCTAAAATGTATCCAATCTCGTCATCTTCATCCACATCCATAAAGTCAATGGATTCTGGCTCGCTCGCCCACATAAATCCACTTTCCGGCATGCTTTGCGACATGGCCCAGCCATACAAGTTGTTTGCATCCAGGTAAGTCAAGTAGTTGGTTGGTTTCAAGGGATCGTAATCTGCTACGTAGGGGTTATTTGCTTTCGCATACTTGTGTGTGATGACAGATATTCCTCCACGTAGACCTTGGTCAACCATTTGGTACATGTCAATGTCGTTAATCAATTCCAATTTCACCTTTGTCGCTTTCAACATGGCATCCCACGACAGTCCTGGCGCTGTATAGTAGTGAGCAGGATCCAATTCATACGTGTTGAGACATACGTGACGAAAGTTTTCAAACACGTCAGCCAGCAGCAACACATCTGATTTCAGGTACAAGTCATGGTATTCACCAAATGTAGTACCGTGGAATGTCTCCCACACCTTCTGCGCATGCGCATAATCCTCATCGCTAATGTCTTCTTCACTGAGCAGACTGTAAAACTTGTCCTTGGACGGCAGTTGTGTTTCAGCAAACTTGGATGGTTCATCCACGTAATCATAAGGGTACACTCCCTTTCTCAACAGTAAATCTTGTTGGTCGCTATCGTGAATGTGTGACGTCATGTTATAAAAGTTATCTTTCCCTTCTGCTGCCAGGTTGGATACCAACTTCTGTAGAGAAGTACTCATGAACTGATAACTGTCTGTAAATTTCAGATTGCTCATGGTGAATGCAATATATTTCTCAACGGTGTTGGGAATGACTGTAATTGTCTCATTTTTGAACTTTCCAATTTCTTCCATGATCAAATGGCTGTCATAGCCTCGTAAATTGTGGAAAAACACAGGAATGATAAAAGAATCTTCAACATCCTGCTGATCCTTTCGAAGTCGAAATTGTAAATTGCATTGACTATGTGCAGCTCCACGGTATTTGCCATTGATATGGTCATGATCTCTCACACGATCTGCTCCTAGAGGCTCATGACAAATGTAACAATCTGTGGCGTTCTTATAATGCTCTTCATCTTCATGAGTCATGACTATTTTCTTTGGCTGTTGCAAGCCATGCACAATACGATCACGCTCATTTACCATATGGTCTAAAAAGACTTTCACAGCATTGTCTCCTCGATACATGACTGGGGCACGTGTATCATACTGGCTGACAACCACATAGGCAAAGCTGTTTGGACGATGATGCTGATACTTGTCTCCTTCATGTTTTTTCGTGAAACATTCAAAGTCTGCATAAATGACAAACGGCGCTCGCTGTTGTTTGGCTACATTCTTGAACTTGATGAAAGGTTTCTTGGGGAATGATAAACGTTGTGCTCCATGCTTGTCACACACTTCACGATGCTCATCGCCTAAACCCGTGAAGACAGTTGAAAGAATAAAAAGCTACACCATTATGCTTTGATCGATAAGCCATCAGTCTGCTGAAATTCTTGATGAGGCAGTAATGTCTTGTCTTGTCATTGCTAATCAAAAGCAAGTTGATTTCTTTGGCGCTGGTGTTTCGACTGAGTTGTATCGGAACAACTACATCATGTTCATATCCAAACACGTTAATGGACACATCATTCTCCTTTTCAAACTTTGGAATGTCTGTAATCGGTGTTGGAAATGTCATGCCTTCTACCTTCAATTCATTCTCAAATAGCTTGTATTGATGTACACGCTGTGGGTTATCGCTTGTTGAAGGGTGAAGGTGAGCCAATACAGACCATAAGAAGCACTTGTTGTCTTTATTCTGAATGTTTAACACACCTTTTGTACTCTTTACTTTCTTCGGTAGTGGGATAAAACTGCTCGCTTCCAGTGGCGCTGACGTAGCTGTATGTACTTCAATGAATAATATGTTATCCAACACCCAGCCAGAACCTTGTCGCTCATGTTCATCAAACCTGGTAAATAATTCTTTATAGGCTTCTGGCAAGTCCTTCTCAATATCTGTTGGATTGTATGCTGCATATGTTGGACTACTGATGAAGGCATTATCCACCTGTTCTACCATCACGCCTTCAACATTTGGTGTCATTTTCTTGAAGCGTGCATGTACCACAATGTACCATTTCATGCCATGGTTTAACGTTTCTAACAAATGTCTCTTGATTCGGTTCTCTTGTTGTCGCATTTCGAGTAGCAAATCCGATCCATCCTCAGGCTCAAACCGTCTTTCCTGCGCGTTTTCACCAAGACTCACTCTTCTGCCTCTGCCTACTTGTCCTGTCTCTTTCTTTCTTTGTTCTTCATGAGACACATTTTCCATCTCAGCACATGCATGTGTCTCAAATGCATCCAAAGATGAAAATATCTTGGCGCATTTACAGCAGAGGACTGGATCAGGTCTTTCAACACCATCCTGTACGGTCTTTCGTCTCTTGGCTTCAATCTGCTCAACAAACTCTTCATGAGCACGTTTCATCCTAGCTGGTTTGCATGTATGTGCCACGAACAATTCCAGAGATGGAAATGTCACATCGCAATCATGACAGTAGACTGGTGCCATCGTTGTTGCTCTTGCTGTTGCTAGAACTGAAATGAAGAAAAATACACGTTTTACTCTTCCTTTTATACCACTTCAATGGTGTGTTAACTCAGCAGAATGTATCACTAGTTAACTAGTTGACATGTTTCACTCATGCTTTTATGCTACTTCCATGTAATCAAAATATGGTGTGTAACTTTTCAAACTTGCTCAAAAATGTTAAAATTGCTGACTCAGCAGAATTTTACTTGTGTATATGAATGCCTCACTTACAGTTGTACAGCTGCACTGCTGCACAGCAGAGACATCTAGCGGTAAAGTTAAATGGTCTGCCAAATGGTATTCATCCGCCAACTAGACCTGAAATGTAATAAAATATATTCTCTCACACACACACACACACACACACACACACACACACACACACACACACACACACACACACACAATCACACACACACACAGACAGACATGTTTTGCTTCATTTCATAATATAGGATGGCCCTTAAAAGGGCCCGAAATATTTTAGTATATCAGCAAGTTGGATTCCTGCAGCGGCATTTGTACTTGTAGTACTCCTGCATCGTAAATGGTCTTCCCGCACACTTGAACGGATGGCTGTCGCAATAGCTCTTCAGCTTCAGAGTCATACCACACCACCAGCAGTCATTACATATTGGTCCTGGCCCAGGTAGCGTCGCCGCAAACTTGTACCAGAGCAGACCACCGCAGGTTTTACAGCAAAAGCGCTGCGGTGCGTTGTGGTGCACCGGGCAGTTGTGTGACTGTCCTTCATATTCCAACCTCACGCAGCACTTGCAGCATTGTATGGTCACTTTCTTAGTAGCTGATGTGTTGTCCATGATGTGTCTGACGATGTCTGAGCCTCGAGTCACTACACTTATATACTATTTTATCATGCTGAATCGACGATTTCATCATGCTGATTCAGCACTATTTTTGCTCTCCTGGGGGGGGGGGGGGGTCGGTACATAGTATGTCTTGGGGGGGGGGGGGGTCGGTACATAGTATGTCCTGAGGGGGGGTCGGTACATCTTATATCCTGGGGGGGGGTCGGTACATAGCACGTCCTAGGGGGGGGGGGGGTCAGTCCCGACTGCCGCCTAGGGGGGGGGGGTCATGGCTTTTTAGGGTCTGTTGCCATTGTTACACTGATTGACAGGTGGAGTTCATTGGCTTCATGATGATTGACTCGACCAAAACTATCAAGCAACTTTCGCTCCAGACAGTATGACGTCATCATTACGTCATTATCACGTCATGGATGGCCGCGCCTATCCTTACGCTTATCATGACGTCACTTCCGGTCCAGACGTCACTTCCGGTCCAGACGCTATGACGTCACTTCCAGACAGTATGACGTCACTTCCAGACAGTATGACGCCACTTCCAGACAGTATGACGTCATCAAGTGGTCCAGACAGCACTTCCGGTCCAGACACGATGACGTCACTTCCGGTCCAGACATTATGACGTCACAAAGTGTGGTAGAACTCTCCTTTTCACACTACTTACAACCTCCACCCCCCCCCCCAAAAAAAAAAAAAAAAAAATCGCTCGCCATTGGCCATATTCATGAAAGTTAACTGTGCAGTTAAGTGATTCCTTTAACTGGTACGTTAGCAAGCAGAACATTTGAAAGTAAAAAAATAAATTTACGCTGTTTAAAAAAAAAAAAAACAACAACAAAAATTCATCTAAAATATTTGCGTGAAACAACCGATTTTCGATTCCAATAGTAAAGCTAACTGCGCAGTTAACTTTTGCGAATACCGGGGATGACGGTCTAAATAGTTCAGATCTCGATCCGCTTACACAGCTTTTGTGTTCTTTTTTTCTCAGGGGGAGGGGGTGTTACGCGCATACATTCCTGCAAACATGACCACAAGTGCCTTGGGATCGAGTTACTGCACTTGTCTTACATGTAACTTTGTTTACAAGGATCAGAAGAAAAAAATACCGACTCTTAAAATGTCCACCAAATCTGAAAAAAAAAAGCTTTTAGAATGAACAGGGCTGTGGTTTGAGAAGTTTCATTCACATTCAGCGCTCATGTAAGCCGCCTGTGAATTACTTTGTTTTGCCCCCTAAAAAGGAAATATTTTAGGCATTCTTAGTGTAACAAAGGCCTTCTTTGTATTAATTTATGTAATTACGTGATCTATGCAATTAGTAAGTTGTCTAAAAGAAAAAAAAAACATGAGGTTGAAAAAGGGTGTGAACGTTGAGGTCAGGTTTAAATGCTTAAATCATTTTATGTGTTTCACGTGCGAGCCTCTGAAATACATATAAAAATTCCTTGATTAATTTAATGGTGTTTTCACGTAAACATTAAACCCCTAATTTTCTAGATTTAGAAACATTAAAAATGGTGTGTCACCAGTTCATTACTATTTAGAAAAGGAGTCAGCTTTGTGTTGAATATGAAATGCCAAAATTTAAGGAATTAAAACTCTATGCAAACATCTATACGTCATTATCAGCTCGAAAAATCATCCATAAAACTCCAGTTAAATTTCATGAAATGGTCCATTTATTAAATAACAGAAAATCTTAAATTTTGAGGGCACCCCCGTGAAACTAACGATATTCCATCCATTCGGCATAAAGGCGCAGAGCCCCATCCCGGAGACACAGATCGGGTTTTTGGACCGTTTTTTGAAACACACCATTTTATTTCAAATTTGTCAACTTTAAAACTATTTAAGTAAAAAACTTTTTCGAAATATTGTAAAATAAAAATTTTATAAAATAAAGCAGATTTAAAAGAAGAAATAGTTAAGCTGGAAAGTGACTCGGCTATATTAGAATAGGCCCAGTTAATGAAAACACATCATTCACTACATGTACTTTTTTTATTAACAACAAGAAGTAAGAAAACGTCAAACAATTAAAACAGTCATTAAAACAATACTGAGCTATATTTCGGACAGAAAACACTCAGCCGTAATGGAACAGGAAATACGTCACCAATACGTCACCAGTACGTCACCCAACACGGCATGGGCTTGAATTTCAAGCACATCGATCTTAACATAAATATACACCGTCACTCATTAAAAAGTTTCGTTGCAAAAAATGAGACTTGGTTGTTATTATTTTTTATTGAACTGAACACTGCTCAATGTTGACAATAATATTAAATTCCCAGCTGAAATGTGACTCTGCTATATTTGGGTAGAGGCCCAGCAAACGACAGCATCACACTACATGTACTTTCTTTTATTAACAACAAGAAGAAAACGTCATACAATTAAAACATTCATTAAAACAGTACCTAGCCATAGACAGAAAACACTTAATTGAATTTCAAGCACATCGATCTCAAGATAAATCTATAGCGTCCGTTATTAAAACGTTTGAGTGCAAACAGACAGCTAATTTTTTTTTACTTGGTAACTGAACACTGCTGAATATTGGCAACAATCTCCTTCAATGCGATATTAAATTCCCAGCCGAAGTGTGACGCACTGTCCGGTATCACGCATGAATGAGCTTTAACGCTGCAGATTGCAGCATTACCGTTCCATGTAATTTTAAAAGCCAAAGCATTAGAAATCGCTCTGTTAAATAGAGTCAATGAAAAGCGATAATACAGCGAATTCTTGATCAAAACTCAGATTAGCTGTAAAACGCGCTATGCTGCGTTCATCACGCGATGAACGTTTGCGCGCGCTGGGTATGATCAATGCGAACATTAATGTTAGCGGAACTGCGCGTCGATTTGGCTGCAGCAGAACCGCGATAAGGAATTTAGCCAATCGTATCAGCCGATGAGGCCGCGAAAAGGAAGGCAAAGAGTGATCATGCTCCAACAAGATAAGGTAACACCCCCAAAAAGTGATCACACCCCCAGCAAGATAAGACAACATGCCCAACAAGTGATCACACCCCCAACAAGATAAGACAACATGCCCAACAAGTGATCATACCCCCAGCAAGATAAGACAACATCCCCAACAAGTGATCATACCCCCAGCAAGATAAGACAACATCCCCAACAAGTGATCACACCCCCAACAAGATAAGACAACATGCCCAACAAGTGATCACACCCCAACAAGATAAGACAACACCCCCAACAAGAGTGACCACACCCCCAGCAAGATCGCTACATTAGACTCGCGTTTTTTTTTGTTTTTTCAGAGCGCTTCAGATCTGCCAGTCGAACAACACGCGAGACTCCACGGAGGCATCGCGCTCTGACCCGCAGCCTTACACTCACGCGCCGACTACGTCACTTGCGTCATTTGAGCGCTCGAAGGTCCGTTCAAGGAACCAGTGTGACACCAACTCGCCGCCGAGATCGCTTGTTCTGGATACAGAAGCCTCGCACCTGGACTCAGCGGCAATGCAATTCAGTATTGTCCAGTGACGAAACGCGGTTTTTCGTTGATGGTGTTGACAGATGGTAGCGCGGGTGTGGCGAACGATATGCAAATTGTTTTCAGAAGCCTGATCGATACGGTGGTGCGTATGTAATGGGATCGAATCTGCGTTAGTCATTATTGATGGTACGCCGACAGGCCGTCGATGCAAAGACGACGTTTTAGCGACCCAAGCCATGCCGTTTTTGAAGCTGCTTCTAGAACTGATCATCTTCCAACAGTTCTATCGTCCTTTTCGGCCGATCTCAATCCTACTTGAGCACCTATGGGACATTTTTGGGTCAAAGGTCAGCGCCCAGGGACAACCACCCACACAACAGGGCACTCCGGATTACTGCTCTCCAAGATCAATGGATATGCATACATGCGAAGACCAGATGTATGGCAACAGCAAATGCCCGGATGTGTACATATATCTTCTTTTTTTTTTTAGTTCATGCATTAAATCATGTGCTGAAAATTTAGTGGCCTCCACTCACCCCCCCCCCCCCCCCCAATCCAATCTCCCTACGGAAGCCTTTTTTTATGACGGACGGCATATATAGAACTAGGGGCTGGATAATCGCTGTCTACTAATGCATTTCCAAACCAGCTATTGACCAGGCAGTTTTTAACAAGCCCACATATTCCCCACAGCCCCCCCCCCCCCCCCCCCCCCCCCACCCCCCCCCCCCCCCCCCCCCCCACAATCAGTTAAACACGGCCATCAATAGTTGAAATTTTCTAAGTCCAGCTGGTCCATTTTCCTTCGACGGACCTGGCCCATTTACAATACCGATCTGTGTTTGCTACCATAGAAGCTACATACCAAGTTTCATGAAATTCCTTGCAAGGAGTTTTTAAGTTATCGTGTTAACAAGCTCTTGATGACAGACCGACAGACCGACCGACAGACCGACACGCGGTCGATCGCATATATTCCCCCTGTGGGGAATAAAAAATATCCCGCACAGCTGTACTGCCATATTTCCAGCCCTACACTACGTATATTGCACGAATACCCCCACATACAATGGCCACCCGTGAACGATAGGTTTTTTTTTCCTTAACACGAGTAGAGGGTGATGACGTCATATCTGCTTCTTCTTCGTGGCCGTGTAACGCTCCATGTACTGAAAGAAACAACAAATTCAGTCTGACTCCCGACTTCCCCGCAAATATTTCAACCCGTTTAATGTCGACATGTCGGATATTACGGCACACCGAAATATCTCGACATACCGGGTATCACAACATGCCGGATATCTCGACATGCCGAATATCTCAACATTAGCGTTTCCTCCATTGGAACCAAACGGCTTAGAACTGTACCGACGTCGCACTGACGGGACAGCCAGTGTGACATGTAGATTTGACCCCCCCCCCCTAAATGTTGACCCCCCGGTCAGATCTACATATGTAGATGTGACCGGGAGGTCACAATTTTGGGCATGTGATATTGACCCCCTCCTTGGAATTTTGACCCCCTGTAATTTTTAAGTTCTTCCATTATTATCATTAATTGCATATCACTCCGTCAGTAATGAACATTTATTGAATCAAAGGGGACCGGAACACTTGTTTATGTATAATACGCACTGATATTGTAATTGCCACATCTTCAGTTAGGACCATGTGGATTGCAATTATTTACTCAGTACTCAAGGAAATTAATTTTGATTGGTTTTCAAGTGTCGATTACATTTATATTGGCCCGAGTATGGTTAAGGAATTAATCGTTTTGCCCTATATAGGGCAGTCCGAATGCTTTTTTTAGCATCTGAAAATTATAATTGACAAGTAATTCAAAGTCATTAATAATCAATCAAAAGGCATTAATCTGAAAGTGGTGTGCTTGTGCTTAAACGGATAAATCTGAGATAGAGGATATAGCCAATTTCATTGGTTCCAGTGACAGCAACAAGTGTTGGTCGAAATCAGTTCTGTCACAAAAAGACATAAAAGGCGCTAAAAGAAATTTTAGAAGAAAATGTGCAAAATTTTGTGTAGTGAACGTCCCGGTGCAAAACCATCAAATAATTGAAATAGTAACTTGGGAAAACCATACGACAAACAATAACAAAATAATGCACATATTCACAGACAAAAATATGGGGGGGGGGGTCGATATTACATAGAGGGGGTCAATATTACATGGCTGATAGCTATGTAGATTTGACCGGGGGGGTCAAATCTCCATGGGGGTCAATTCTACATCTCACACCGGGAGTACCGACATTGTGACGTTCTTTGCTGTGTCATTACAAATAGCTTTACGAACAAACCAGTTAGTGGTCCAGAAAGACCTCATACACCTAATATTTGTGACTTGACTTGATCATCGCCAGTTTTCAAACTTTCGTCACTTTACAAGTAAATTTTTAGCAAAGTTCAAAATCAATAAATAGACTGATAAAATTAATTGAACATGGCGTGAAACCAACCTGTTCGTAGCCGTCTGCGTGGTGGAAGGCTCGCATTTCAAACAGGTTGCCTTCACACGCTAGCAGTGAAATGCCGGAATTCTTCAAAATGTGTGGAGAGAGAGCGGACAGTTCCAGGCAGTTCTCCTCCACGCGCAGTACTTTTAATCGCGGACAGTCGGCAATATTGTCTGGCAGCTTAGATATCTTGTACACATAAAAACACACACACAAAGTACTAATAACATATCTAAACTCTGTTCCATGCACTGCTTTAAATTCGTGCGATACTCGTGCGGTACTTGTGTGGTACTCGTGCGATATTCACGCGATACTCGTGCGGTACTTCTTTAAGCTACTGGTCAAGAACTAAAGACTACCTTTTCAATACCGAAAACGTATTCTTTTAAAGCTGGCTGAAAACGCAGCTAGAGAAAGATTATATGCGATTGTTCCTGAAATACTGCAGTATTGGATTCGTATTTGCAAACGAGAAAAACAATCCACCGGATATCGAAGAATAATAACCCTTCAAGCAACGTCTGCGCAAGCGCAATACACAGACGAATTTGTCTACAAGTGCGTCTACCTTTTTCTGTCTACACTTCGTGTTATAATACACTGGAATAGTAGGTATATTGTAGCCCTTCAAGCCAGATTTGTTACACGGTGACTTTCCCGTAATCTACTTTTTCCCGGTACGAAATTACAGCAAAATTTGTAATCACAAATTAATCAACCACTGAAATTATTAAACACCCCTATTTAATAAACTTCCTTTCTGTTACAAACACTCTATTATTTAACATAATTATATATCAAGCAAACAAGAATTTACACATGTTTTCGATATTTGCAAATCAAGGCACTATAATTAAAGTTAGTTTACTCCGGAATAGACTAACTTAGATTGAAAGACAATTCAATTTCTATGATGCTCTGTATATATTTCAGTTAGACTGAGCGTCACGAGTCTAGTCCGGAATAGACTCACTTTCACGATGGTGCCTAATTTCGCCTTCAATAAAAAATACACATTTTTTTTATTTGCTTCATGTGTTCTTATTTTAAATCATAGTGTTTGAAGAAGTATAAAACTTCACAAAACACTGCACACTTTTTTTCAACAAGAATAAGGGAATTGCTCACCTGATTTTGATTCAAATTTAACTCAATTACTTCTAAGGTCTTAATCCCATCTGGCATTTCATGAAGTTTATTATGAGACAAGTCTAGCGAATTTAGCTGCTTGAGTGCACATAGCTGGAGGGGGAAATTCTTGATACAGTTGTGTGACAAGTTCACATCTCGAAGAGCCTTAAGATTAGACACCGAATCAGGCAGTGTCACTAGTCTATTGTGAAGCAGTGATAACGATTCCAGTTTTTGTAATGTTCCTATATCTGGAGGTAGTACTTCTGCAAACAAACAAAAGCAAAATTCGGTCCATGTTTAGGTTGTTTACTGGCACGCAAGGAATCATACAGTTAATTACAAACATCTTAGCAAAGCTGCAAACAAAAACTAAATCAACCATAACCCAGGGCAAAAGTAATTGAATTACAGTTGTAATATTTTTAAGGGATAGTCATAAAAATCAGTGAGCGTTAATCTTGAATTCTGTGACAGGTGATCTAACCGACTTCATTGAATTAACCAAGGCAATTGGAGCGAACATCAATCCGCCACTCACCACCACGAGCTGGATTCGAACCCCCTGTCTTCATCCCTCCCCAATCTAATGTCAGCTGACCAACGCTATATATAAAATGACTAACTATGGCGCGATATAGTGGCCTTGAAAACTAAACATCGTTATGATCAGTAAGCCCCTATAACAGGGGCCACGACATCCTCCCCAACACACACTCACCCACCCAACACACCTTCCAGGTGTACCTTCTGTCTTAGTAACTGCAAGTGTAACATTGTTGCTCTGTTAAAATCTTTTGATACGGATTACCAGCTTATATCTCTGCAACTGAGATTCACCACTGACCTAATCTGTTATGATTTACAGCCAGACTTTTGAGCATGGAGAAGGCCCCTATTGCTCCTAACTCGCTCAGCTTATTGTCTGACAAGTCCAATGTTCTCAGATTCTTCTTCACTGCTGCTAACTCATTGGGAATCTACAATATAAACACATCTAACTGTAGCAGATCACAAACGCGCATAAATGGCCCATGATTTTATTTATAAACTAGAACCTCATTTCGCTAGCGAACTGTTAAACACTTGACAAAAATGAAAACGGAAAAATACTTCCTTCAATGGGTTATTTCTTGAATAATTTATTGCAAACAACACAGCTTGAATACGTCTAAAAAGCAGAGTAGTATTTGGTTTTTCTTGACTTGAAGGTTTTATTGACTGATCAGGCATACGCCGTGTTATCTATTTACGCAGTGAGAGCTCGCACAAAGTTGAGCAAACTGTGTGTTCTGTGATGTACTCCGCATTTACTTGCAAAAAATACACTCTTTTCACATGGCGTTTCACCAAAGAAATTGAAATCGAAGAGGAAAATAAAAAGTGACATGCACACGTTCAGATCAAGCTCTTCGTAAGTCCCAAGTTTCATGGTCCTAGGGCCCATAGTGTCAGAGAAGAAGACACAAAAAATCGGAAAACTGTCAAGAAGAAAAAAAAATCACGAACGGCTGCTCGCACAAATTCATATAACCCTTGCAAGCCAAAGACTTGTCAAGTGTTAATTATGTGTAAGTACTGATGTGACGTCACAGCCTGCGCATTGTGGCATACCTGCAACGACCAACCGATAACATTCATTATCCGCTGTACTGCACCCGATTTTGTTCCACTAAAATCGATAGTTTTACATGGTTTATTATAACAACAAGCTCACAGACAACGCATTCCCTTATAAAGAAATTATAGTAAATTTTGCGTTCTCTAACCGCGTGTGTATATGCTTTATTAGAAGAACCCTAATCGAACCAACAGTACCCTACACATTTAACCCCAAAGTAAAAATTTGACTTTTCAGAGAGGAACAGAAATTACAAATGAACAAAATTTTACCAGGTACGTTGGTTTGCAAAGTTTCTTTTATATTTATGTTTCCAAGCTATTGGATGAATTAGTATTTTGACCAGTTTAGATCTACTCTGTCATTGCTTCCCTCTGGTTATATTGCTGTGAGATAGTTACAAAATGACCGTATAAAACTATAATGTAAGCCTCCCGCTGTCTGACCTCTCTTTACTTAAACCATACTTTGCCATACGGTGAGAAGCATTCAGAATTTTCAAATAATCGTGTCGTGTTCAAAGTAAAGAAAACAAGTAAGTATTTGCGAAACACAAGCAGGCCCCAACCACCCCCAAATTCATAGGGGTATAAAGCGATGACGGACAGACGGACGGACACCCTAAACCTATAGGCCCAAATCCGAAGGGTTTGGGGCCTAACTACAGCGGCTAGTGCACACAAAACATAAGAGTACAGGCTTATATCACAAACTTTCACAGCAAAGAAAATAAAGTGCCGCCAACAGTAATAACCTGGAAAAGTCAAGTGAATTAGAGTTATGTTTCTAGCCTCTGAATACAGAAAGCTGACCCATTCGTTGAACAAGACGTGAATTTGCATGGTGAAACCTCCAAAAAAACTTTAAAGTTTTTGTTGGGTTTAATTGCCACAGAACCGACACGAAAAGGCTAGCAAAATCCACATCAGCATTTTCGCTTTTTCACAAACAGGTTACAATGCATGTTGGAAAACACAGAAGATGATTTCGGACACCTTTTTTTTGTCACAGCACATTTTTGTACAGCAGATTCAGATTTCTGATTTTCCTTATCGTTCCTTTATTCTTTCACCAAACGAACTTTATCCGAAACATAGCCACCATCGTAGATTCCTGAAAGTGAAAACTGGCGTGTGAAAGGATGAACTGCTACATAAGCTTCATCACACTTTTGGTGTTGTGGGAAAAAATTTGTAAAGCAAGAATTTTGCTTTACAAATGCAAACCAATTCATTCATTTATTATTGAAATGGTTTTCTAACCCAAAATGAACCCTGCACCTATTTCAAAGAGATTTTGATACAACACTCTACTATTTCAACTAAGAGTATATCAGATAAGCAAATAAGAATTCACATGTTATTTTGTGAATAATAAGTCTATTCTGGAATAGACTGACTTATATCAATGGCAACTAAACTGCTATGACTCTCTATTAGACTAAGCCTCATGAGTCTATTCTTGAACAGGCTAACTTTGTCGATAGTGCCTGACTTTGTCTTCAACAAAAAATATGTCGACTCCTGTACTTGATGTTTCTTACTTTAAATAAATGGATTTTATATTTTCCCCGTTAATTCCCATACATCTCCCTCCCCCTCAAAGTTTTTCGTTACCGTAAGGCCCTAGACGAAATTGTGCATCAGCTTATTCGGAATGCCCAAAGTCTACTTTGGTTGATTTGATCAAGGAAGAGGCAGCAAAGTACTGGGGGGGGGGGGGGGAGGAGGCGGAGGAGGTGGGTCGTGTTACCGCTTCAATTCCTCGCCATACAACGCATATCTAAGTCAATTGAGCTCGCTCTAAGACACTGGTGTGGAGATATTGTGTGAGACTGAACGCTCCAGAAGTCTTTCTCAATATTGGTTTACGGCTGTGTTTTAAAACAGAATGTTTGTCTGTTTGCCGTCCCGTTCACCAACTCCGATTGGTATATTGGGACGCACTTGCTGAAGGAACAAGAAGGAAAAAAAGCGAAGAATGCAGAAAGAGTAAAAGTAGAATTAAAAAGAAAGAAGTTCCGTTTAGTCGCCACCTACGTCGTGCACGGAACAGAAAGCAGTAGGCTCAATCTTAAGATTACTCCAAGCCAAAGGACGGGGAGAGGTGACAGAATGTGTTTTAAAATGTCAGAATAAGGATATCAACACAAATCCCACACAATAATTGACATCTGTGTGCATACCAGGAACAAGCATTATTGCATAAAAAGCAGAAATATAATTTACAATAATACACCAAAAACTTCTAGAATGCGCAGAAGCGTTTGATAGTTTAAAAAACTTATTAAAAGTAGTAACAAATGGTTTCAAGTTTCATTTTCTTTTACGTTCCGAGTATGAGCTGTTTTTGCGATATTTCTTCCATATTTTTCTATCAATTCTTTCATTTCTTTACCCGGTTCCCACGCAGTCGAAATTCAAAATTTTATTCGAAACACCGAAAGTGTGGTTTGGCTTATTCCCCCGAACTTTAAGTACGAAGTTTTCTTTGTGTTATTTAATAATAAAATTACTTGAGTTAGTCCCTGCTTCGTTAAATTACAAGCGCCCGTTTTACTTGCACTGTCAATGTGTGGTTTTATCGAATTTCCCATTGTTAAGAAAATTGAAAAAATCTTCTTCTACCAGCGCTTCCTGTTTACATATCCAGAGCAGCTATGAACCACGGAGTTTATCGTACGAAATTACTCGTTCCCGTGAATTGTGTTTTGTTTTGATGAAGACGTATGAGGAATAGAGAATTTTTTATTTTTATTTACTCGTATTCCTCAATTTATTGCAAAGAGAATTTTTATTAAGGATAACACTCATAATTAAGGAGTTAAGCTTGCAAATAAATTATAATTTCCATGAAAGAAGATTTATTTTAACATGTTGCAGGGCTGTGCCTGACTGGTGTATCTGGATTTTACCTTTCATAATAATATTATTATTATTATTATTAAGGTAGAAATTCAGGGTGTGCATTAACATAATAACCCCCAGCTACTTGTAAAAATTAACTTGCTGTATTATCCAGTATATGTTATATAGTTTACATACTTCTTTTTCCTCTTTTCCTATCTTTCCCATTAATTTTAGCAATATGGAAATTTTTTTTAACAATCTCGAAAAACAGCTTGAATAAGATATTCTTGTTAATCATAACCAAATTCGGTCACGTTCTTAAATGAACCACACTGCAATATTTTACATCATCTGGTGAAGTTTTTGTTCAAGCTGTTCAGTTTAAACATTTCGGATGCAAAATAGCTGATGATGTTCGTAATGATCTTGGCTTAGTGACAAACGAGTACTCTATTGAATAAACCTGAGTACATCAATTAAAATTTTTATATGAGTATGAACAAATCTGTGCATGATGTGCTATTGTTCGCAACGCAAATATAACTTCGGTTTAAACATATGTTTGTCTTAGGACCCTGACCGAATTATCAGGGCATTAAGATAGCACTTAGAATGATTGTCTAGCAATCCGTCACGGTATACCGACGACAAATTATTTTCGCATATCTTAGCCTTACCCATTTCTTGTCCGGCTGGATGTGCCGAAAGGATCGGCGTTTCATCAAGGGCAAATGTAAATTGGTTCCCACAAGCCACTCTACAGTAGCTTTGTTATCGAGTAATTTTTACGACACGTAAGAACTAAATCAGGTGGGGATTTAAGTTGCAGATAGTGAAATAAAACAGACAGAACTGGATAGAAAATTTAAAAAGAGATAAAAACAATGCGTTATGTTTGTTATACATTGTTTAATAAAGGCACTGACATTTTGGAAATACTGTAATATTGCACAAATACTGTATTATCGACGACATCTCTGAGAGGTCATCTGTTTATAACAACGGTATTATAGCCTGCAACGGTATTATCGCCTGCATAAAAAACAAAGACCTCGCCTTCTTGAAGCGGGTCTTGATAGACTTTTTCAATAAACTGTTAAGGTTACAATTAAATTCTTTTTGATTGAAAAATAAAACACAATTTTTATGTTCACTTTTCAACTGTTGACAGTCGGCACTGAAGCCGACAAGTTACGGAGCACAAAGTTTTTTGGTGGTATGGTCGAAAGGTGAAGGACGCATGGATTACTCGAAACTGATCGTTTATTAACGACGCTTACCGGTCTAGGGCAAATGAAGGACTGTCGGGTATATAGCCGTAACAAAGTTGTCATGTCTTATGACGTCATCATAAACGAAAAAAAATGGCGGATGGGGAGTTAAATATTGATAGTTTAATTTCAAGGCTTTTAGAAGGTAACTTGATATAAAATGTCAAAAACTTTTGTTTAATTAAAACTAGAAATTAAGTATTAATGCATTCGACTGATATTTAGAGTGATCGACGTGGTGATAAGTGAAATAATTATAATGTTCCGGGTTCGTTCGGGGTCCATTTATCTCCAAGAAGCCCTTATTTAATCGCTTACTGGTGGAAGATCTGCTTGCCATTTCAATTCGTCGCATTGAAATTCATGAAATTAATTTCACTGGATGCAATGTGCAAGATTAAACTGCCCGCGTCTTGATGAAAAATTGGCTAAGGCCCAGACAAAATACAAGGACGATGAATACAAGAGAACCCGGTGTGAGATGTAGAATTGACCCCCATGGAGATCTGACCCCCCGGTCAAATCTACATAGCTATCAGCCATGTAATACTGACCCCCTCTATGTAATATTGACCCCCTATATTTTTGTCTGTGAATATGTGCATTATCTTGTTGTTTGCTGTATGGTTTTCTCCCTTTAATGCCTTTTGATTGATTATTGGTGAATTTGAATAAATTGTCAATAATAATTTTCAGATGCTAAAACAAGCAATTGGACTGTTTTATGTAGGGCAAAACGAGTAATTGCTTAACATACACGGGCCAATTAAAGTGTAATCAAGACTTGAAAACCAATCAAATATTAATTTCCTTGAATATTGAGTAAATAATTGTAATTCCAAAACCAATGAAACCCAATCAAATTCAATCTCCTTGAGTTCTTAGTAAGTAATTGCAATTCGAAGCATTACATATAAATTGCAATTGATCGACTCTGGGTATAAAAGTACAATGCATGAAAGATGTATAAAAGTCTTCGATTAAAAGGAGTCACACGGGCCCTGTTAAAAATATGGTAATTGCAATTTTAATGCGACGTGTTCTACTCTGGCTATATAATATAATGGATAACAGAACTGTTCCCGTTCCCTTTGATTCAAAGGATTCACATGGGCCCAATTGAAGATGTGGCAATTGCAGTTTCAATGCGTATAATACATAAAATAAATGTTCCTGTACCCTTTGATTCAATTGATTCTACACTACTGCACGGAGTGATGTGCAGTTAACGATAACAATTGAAAAACTTAAAAATTGCAGTGGGGGGGGGGGGGGGGGGTCAAAACTCCACAGAGGGGATCAATATTACATGCCCAAAATTGTGACCCCCGGTCACATCTACATATGTAGATCTGACCGGGGGGGTCAACATTTAGGGGGGGGGGGTCAAATCTACATATCACACCGGCCCTTAACAGACCCGGCCCCGAAACAGGAGAACCCGGCCCCAAAATTTAAAAAAGTTAACTATACTTAATTAAGTTTTACTATAAGCCAAATCACACTTTGGGTGTTTCGAATAAAATGCGCAAGAATTCTGAATTTAGACTGAAAAAAAAAATGAAAGAAATGATAAAAAAATATACAGGAGAAGTATCGCGAAAACAGCTCATACTTGGAACATAAAAGAAATTAAAACTGAAAAATATTTGTTAAAACTTTTAATAATTTTTTAAACTAGCATACGGGTTGTTAAAAACTCGACAGCTCTTTGCTGCATGAGAAATTTGACATTTAGACGAAATCTCTCCATCATTTCTTTCATTTTCACCCTGTTATTTTTATTCGAAACGCAGAATGTTTGCGGATTTTTATTGCGAACACCCAAAGTGTGATTTAGCTTATTAGTTTTTGCATTAATTAAACAACTTCTTTTAATGATTTATAGTAACAAAGCAAAGACATACAATCTTTGAACATGTGATCACCATTTTCCTTTCAAGATAATAGCAAAATTATCACAGGCTCTGCATATTTAGTGTTAATTTGTACCGAAAAAAACCTTGCAGCTATATATGTACATTATGTATATTGCATGTTTGAAGTTGAATAAACTTATTCTTATCTTCAGTTGCACTTTACAATCACAATTATTTCTACCCAAATTCAATCATCCTTTCATCAATTCTTTTGTAGTCAGTCGCATTTCGGGTTAAATTGCAGTGCACTTGACATTGCAATCAGGAAAAAATTTAATCACTTTAGTAACTCTTTCATAACTTCTGTGATCATTAATTGAAGGGGTCCATGCATCAACTTGATAACTCCATTTATAAGTAAAATGCACTGTTACCACCACGGTATTTCTTGGCCTCTGTTCTATCACATATGTATGTCTTACACCTCAAAACCGATTAGAAGTAGGCATTTTTTAGGAAAATGCGGTGGGAAAAACCTATGTTTGTTACTAAAATTTCAAACTTTACAAGCGTATATCTCCACTGCTGATAAGTGCAGTTATCGGGTTTAGGCATTGACCCCTTCAGTTGCACTTCGATTCATAGTATTATCAGGCAAACATCCAGTCACTTCCTTTCCCGACTTCTCTGATCATTAGGCCCCAACCCTTCGGATTGGGGCCTATAGGTTTGGGGTGTCCGTCATCGCTTTTTTGTACCATATCTCCGGTGCTATTGGTCGTAGAGCATTGATAGTTAGCTCAAATGAAAGCCCTCGACCTGTAGATGTGCCTTCTGGTACTTTTGGTCAGATTCGGCCATCCGCAAGTGGTCAAATTGACCAAAATAGGCGATAATTTGCGTTTAGGGAAATAAGCTTGTAAACGCTGTATCTTCGGTTCTATTAGTCGTAGAACATTGAGAATATGCTCAAATGAAAGGTCTCGACTTGTAGATGTGCCTTTTGGTACTTTTGGTCAGATTTAGTCATTCGGAAGTGGTCAGATTGACCAAAATGGGCGATAATTGGAGTTTTTTTTGGGGGAAATTAAGCTTGTACACGCTATATCAACGCTTCTGTTGAACGTAAAGCATTGATTTTAGGTTCAAATGAAAGTACTCGACCTGTAGATGTACCTTTTGGCGCATTTGGTCAGATTGGGTCACCCGGAAGTGGTCAAAATGACCAAATCAGGCGATAATTAAAGTTTTTTCTGGGGAAATTAAACTTGTACACGCTATATCAACGGTTCTATTGAACGTAAAGCATTGATGTTAGGTACAAATGACAGGGCTCGACCTGTAGATGCCTTTTGGTACTTTTGTTCAGATTCGATCATACGGAAGTGGTCAAAAATTGACTTTATACCCCTTTGAATTTGGGGGCGGTTGGGGCCTGCTCGTGTTCCACAAATACTTACTTGTTAATTGCTCTTCGCTTCATAGTGCAATCAGGAAAACACTCAGTCACTTCCATTCACTCTTTCATGACTTCTCTGATCATTAATTGTTCTCCTGCAACCCTATCATTTATATAAAAAGACCTTAGAATCCAGCAACACTAAAACCCATTAATTTTGGGGGTCGGATTCTCCTGGGCCGTATTCTCTTATGCAAAGTGAGGCCGGGTTCTCCTACTATCTAGGACGATATATAACTTCTGTGTTTTCGCATCTTTTTTTTTTTTTATAACATTTGAGATTGGCTTACAAACACGGAGCATGCTTTAGTGCATAAATATTTCTTGTAAAAGCATGGCAAAATGAAATTGCAACTGAAAATGTAAATATTTCCAGCTGCTTACAGCTAGGTTGCTTTCAGCTTCAACATGTGGGTTAATGCCACTGGATCGGTTCACTTTAGTTCCTCTAATTAAACACATATATAAGTAAACTTTTATCATAAGTTTAAAATTCTCATTGCGAGCATGCTGTCGATATGCAGCATTTTAAAAGTATGCAGTTCTTGACACACTTTCAGATTTGGCATTGAGTCATTTCTATTTTATACAAAAGTAAATGGCAATTATTTTATAGGGTAGGAAGTGTTATTGGACCTCTAATCCTCCACTTATCCCTACTGCCGAAAAGTCATCCGGAAATGAATTTCCCCCTATTTTCCAAACGCTTCCAGGTTAGACTATTCTTGACCTTACAAGCCAAAGCTATAGCTAGATGTTACTTTAAAATGAAATGAACAGTAGTTCGGTTTCTCTTCATGCCCGTTCATATTTGTTTTCCATTACCGGTACCTATATTGCCATCAATATAGACTTTATGGAGTGACTGACTATGCGCAAAAACACATATCACCAGGTTATATGAATTACTCTGTGCGTTGCAAAATAAAGCGGTTTTATTTTTATCATTTTTTTTCACTACCACTCTAATTCAGGGTTCTATCTAATCAACAAAGGGATATAATTGTTAGGACATACGGTAATTTTTCCAAATACCTTGATGCGATGCACTTGAGTGCGCAATAAGGCGGCTGTGTGCTTATTTATAGTCTGGTTTAAATGAGAACATCAGCCAGGACATCCCTAAGTGTCCACTGCCTCGAGTCGCAAGGTGCCCGGAATAGTGAATTTTTGATTGAAACAGAAGTAAATGGCATTTAAAAATGGAATGAGAGGTGTCCATAACATTGAACAATAACATTAAACAACATTGAACACAGAAGAAAAGGTTAGTTTTGTTTTATTTTGATACAGCGCGGGGATGTCGGCCGGGGAAGACCGTCCAAATGACCGAGTCCGAAGTGCGCTCCTTGTGTCTCAAGTCCAGGGAGATTTTCCTTAGTCAGCCAATTCTGCTTGAACTTGAAGCACCCCTTAAAATTTGTGGTAAGAATTCAGAATGACACCAGAAAAAAATTAAAAACACATACACAAACATGCTAAGATGCATTTAAGCAACTGACCTGCTACGGTTGTTATCTAATGCTTAAACAGAGTGAAATCTGATAATAACTATGAGGTACTGTTAAGCCAATACTGAAGACTGCCGAATAGTATTTTGCCGTATTCGTGGTGGAAGATAATGGTCTATTTTTGGGTAATGAGGCAGATAAATCACATTTTTATTATGGCTGAAGCAGTCGGTTTTGAAACGTGCCCTTAATTATGTCCCCCGCCGCCGCGGTACGCGCGGAGCGGGGGACATAAAACGCTCGTCCGTCTGTCTCTCCGTCCGTCCGTCTGTCCCCCACCAGTGCCCCCACTGTTGTACGCGCGATTGTTCACTCACGTTTCAACGCAGGCTTTTGATTTTTTTGTGGGAAGTAGCAATATATGTTGGAGTTGTGCGACCTGGGGTTATTTTTGAATTTGACCAAAAATTGACCAAATTTTTTGTTTGTTGGGGCACGATGCCCCCACTTTTGTACGCGCGATTTCTCAGTCACCTTTAACCGCAGGCTTTTGATTTTTTTGAATTTGACCAAAAATTGAGGGAACTGTCACAGTTCAAACTTGACCAAATTTTTTGTTTGTGGGGTACTGTGGGGGCACTTTTGTACGCGGAATTTCTCAATTATTCTGCACGGCAGCCTTTTGAGTTTTTTATGGAGCGAAGGAATATATATTGCGATTGTGCGACCTGTGATAGTTTTTTGGATTTGACCAAAAATTGACGAAACTATGGAACTTCCAACATGACCAAAATTTTTGTTTGTGGAGGCACGATACTTCCACTTTTGTTCGCTGACCAAAATTCCGTCCATTACCCTCATGATGTGATCCAGCCGTACTAAAAATATCCGTTGTACTGCTCCCCATTCAGATATTTTTCGGCGGTGTACTATGATCAGTTTCACTGATATACTTGTTGAAGATTAAAAAAAAAAAACGAAAACGTTATAATACGAAGTGCGTTATTGTGTGTGTAGACAAGTGGTATCCACGATTGGTTAACGGATTTTATATGTTATGTTTGTAAATAGGTGATATCCACGGCCAGTACACAGACTTATTGCGTCTTTTTGAATATGGTGGATTCCCGCCAGAAGCAAATTACTTATTCCTCGGTGATTACGTAGACAGAGGGAAACAGTCACTGGAGACCATCTGCTTGTTATTGGCCTATAAAATCAAATATCCAGAAAATTTCTTCTTGCTGCGGGGCAATCATGAATGTGCTAGTATTAATAGAATTTATGGCTTTTACGACGAATGTAAGTGCACTTCTTGGCTATTATTTTTGAAATTTTGTTTGAAATTAATTAAATTTCAAGGTTACTTTATTAACAGTTATATCAACAATGCTACGTAAACTTTGTTCATTCTAAGATTTCGGCCACCTACATTAGTTTCCAAAACGGGATGGAAGTTCATTTGCTTTAAACATCAGACTTGTTGAAATTATAATACTAAAACGTGATCTATTATTCATGTAAATATATGTGATTGTAGTGCATGAAAGATTTATGGCAGCCAAGTGCCTCTTGTCTTCCAGGTAAAAGGCGGTTCAACATTAAGTTGTGGAAAACATTCACAGACTGTTTTAATTGTCTTCCCATTGCGGCCATCATTGATGAGAAGATCTTCTGTTGTCACGGTGGGCTGTCGCCGGATCTACAGTCCATGGAGCAGATCCGGCGGATCATGCGTCCCACCGACGTCCCCGACACAGGTCGGAATTGTACGCCCCACCCCCTCCTCTCCTCGACCCTTTCTCTGCCACTTGCCAAAATGAAATTGATATTTTTGGGGAACAAAAATCGAACACACATTGATTTCTGTGATATTATCCCTTCATTATAGCAATAGTTTTCGTAAGTAGGTGTTGATAGCTAGTGACGTGGGCATTTTCTTGGCACCACGACAGATCTGCTGTGTGACTACATCCAGACGTGTCAAGCATGTCAAGAACGTTCAATGTTTCCACGGATGTTTTTTCATGAGTTGTTTTTTTTTTTTCCTTGGCGTCACGACAGGTCTGCTCTGCGACCTGCTGTGGTCTGACCCGGACAAGGACGTGCAGGGCTGGGGCGAGAATGACCGCGGCGTGTCCTTCACCTTTGGTGCCGATGTCGTCAGTAAGTTCCTCAACAGGCACGACCTTGACCTTATCTGCAGAGCTCACCAGGTAATCCATGTTCCAACTACATTAGTTTTAGGTCGGGTCAGTTAATGGGAAACTTGAAAAATGGAAGAGGGGGTTGGGGGGGGGGGGTGAGGCGGACATACCTATTCCAATAAAATTTCTTCCCCTCCGCCCACCCAGTATCCTCCCCCCCCCCCCCCCATCATTATGAATGATTTTTTTGCTCTTGCGTGTCTTGAAAATACAGTATTGATAAAATAATTGTTAAAGTATTGATGATACAACAAGTGGATAGTTGTTTGTTCTACATTTTATATATATATATATATATATATATATATATATATATATATATATATATATATGTGTGTGTGTGTGTGTGTGTGTGTGTTTCTCGAGCATATTTACTCATGTAGATAGTTGGAGGCACCGAGTTCCCCACAAAGCTTTTCTGTACATTTGAGTTAAAATATGATAATAAAAATACGATCCGTGGTGCACCTCTTAGGCCACTTCAGGCTGTGAGTGGTCCGTAGAATGTTTACAACTTGTCCCGTCTGTTTACGCGTTAGGTGGTGGAAGACGGCTACGAGTTCTTCGCTAAGCGCCAGTTGGTGACGCTCTTCTCGGCGCCGAATTACTGTGGCGAATTCGACAACGCCGGCGGTATGATGTCGGTCGATGACACGCTTATGTGTTCATTCCAGGTAACGCCTGCCTCGGTCATAGTGACAGTGTTACTGAACAACGTTCGAGGATGCACGAAATTTTTGATTAAAAAGGTTTAATTGGGAGTGGGGCGTTGATTGCACTGACCTCTCGCCAGAACCTGGCTCTTAAAAACTGGCATTTCTCAGTTGATAGTGAAGCTTCCTAAAAATGGTTTATGGAACCGACACCCCCCACCCCACCCCCCCCCCCCTCCCCACCCAAATAAAAAAGAGTAAGAAAATGATATACATCTGTTGTAGATTTTAAAGCCATCTGAGAAGAAAGCAAAATACCAGTATGGTGGGCTCAATTCTGGGAGACCCGTCACGCCGCCCCGAGGACCAAACAAAAAGTAGTTCGTGTTCTGGCACCGCTTCACCTCTCTACGCCAAGAGGATTACCTGTTGTTGGGACTATTTTTTTCCGTTTTTTTTTTTTTTTTTTTTTTTTTTTTTTTTAGGATTTTATACCTGGGTAATATAGCCTGTCTGTTGGTCAAACCAAAAGATATTTTTGAGGACAGCCGCACTTTTAGGGAGGCAGGGATTTCGATCCCTTGTGTGGTATCGTCTTAAAAAAAAAAACCCTCACAAAGGCAAGACTGTTATTAACGTCGGAGACTGCTTGACTGTGAAGGGAAAAGCGCGAAAGAGTTTATTATTATTTTGGCGTCTGATGAGTGATTGCGGTGTGATGGGGGGTGGTGGGGCGAGGGGGGGGGGGCGGAGGGAGAGTAGTAGGGGCCATGTCATGCTCGAGGTGTTAGGGGACACCGGAGAGCGATGCTCCTGCGCTGATACGGAGTGCCGTCGCTGCGTGGTAATGGGTGGGGGTGGGGGAGGGGCGAGTGAGAGTGGTGGGGGGCCATGTCATGCTCGAGGTGTTATCGGACACCGTAGACTCGGGACTGCCGTCGCTGCGTGGTGCTGTACGGCAGAGAGCATTTCATTTGTGTGAACGCACCATACCGCTGGCATTTGAACAAAAATACTAAAGTGCTTAGAAGTGAAAAAGTTACGATAATACTGGGGAGAAAAAAGTAACCTTGTTTTCTTTTTTTCAACCCAGGAGAGACAAAGTGACATTTCCGCAAACTACTTACCAACCTTTTAGGTTTCATTTGCTTTCCGAATTAGAATTCTTTTATTTGACACAGTTGGCATTTCCTTTGCACATTATAGCTTTTGTTTCACCCGAGAGTAGAGAAAAAAAATACATACATTGGAACTGTTTTGTGCAGTAAAAAAAAAGAAAAGAAACGTCAGAGTACACCTTTATGACTCTAGACGTGCTCATTGCCCCGTTGCAGAGTCCAAAAAGCCTATAAAAAACATGTTTCGCTTTGTTTTGGGACATTCCAGTACAGCCCAGACTACGACCAAGCCTCCTCCGTGTGTACGCTAAAGTTATAGACAATGAGTGACGTCACCGCTGTTGTACACTGGGAGGGGGTTGGGGGGGGTGTTAAAAATCTTTGCGTACGCACTTTATAGGTGGCTCCTCAACAGTGTTCGTTGTTAGCAAGAATTTTGACTACAAAGATTAAAAAAGAAAAAAAAAAAAGATACTGAAAAAATTAGCAGATGTTCACAGGGTACAGACGACAGCAGACTGTTAACTGATGTAAAAACGGTGGCAAAATATGTTGGTTTTAAAATAGGATCCCTTTTTTTTTTTTTTTTTTGAATAACAAATGTAAATGCACCCACTGTTATATTAGCACTAGAGAATGGGGTTGTTTTCGTGTTTGGTCACTCGATCGTTAAATTTTCCCTCTCCTAATTTTGCACTTGGTAGTGATTTGCCGTTAACAAGTCGTATTTACACGGCGCTGTCTTATAAAACAACAACAGATTACGAGTAGTTGAATTTCCTAAAGGGGGGAGGGGGGCTCTGAAAAGTATTGGAGAATGCGTGTTGTGATTGGGGTTTGATATGTCGGACGCACGTGGTCGCATTTAGGCTTAGTATAGTTTTATTATGGCACATTTTTTACACCACTTAACGTAGATAAGAGGTTAATCTAGTAAAATGACCGTGTTACTGTTTGTCTTAAACATGCGGTGTTTTACATCATTATTAATTTTTTTTTATTTATTTGTTTTTTTTTTTTCTTTTTTTTTTTTTTTTTGGCGGGGAAAGAAGGCGTTTTTACAAGGGGTGTTATTCTCGTAGTTGCTTGTGCAACATAGTTCACCGCGTGTATCATTGTTGTCTTTGTTTCAGAAGTTGTTAAGGAAAAATTTTTTGTTTCTGACATTATTGTGAAAAAAGTGTATTTTTTCCTTTTTTTTTAAGTTCGTAGATGTTGTCTTTCGAAAACAAGAAACATTTCATTAAAATCAATAATTGTAAAAAAAAAATAATAATAATCGCCAAATGTTGGGGAACGGGTAACTTGAATAACTGCGTGTACAGTCTACCCCTTTGCAGCAGATGTTTGTTTATAGTGACTCATTCTGTAACAAATTATTGGGAATGCACGCAAGTGGGGATTTACATCTAGCAGGAAGTAAAGGGGTGGTGAAATGGGCCACTTCTAGCATGTAAGATGCATATAGGACAGACTGCAGTGAAACAATTTAAAATATATTAGTTTTAAGGAATTTAGGTGATTGTTGCTATATAAGCCCAGGAAAAAATGGTCTTGTTTCTAATCTCTCTCTCTAAAATAAAAAAAAAAACACACACACACACAATGTTGCGTCAGTTCCGGGTGATCGGAATGTTCAAAACTGCAGAAAGTCCCAATTTTTGATTGTAAAAAAAAAAAGAAAAAAAAAAACAAAATAGAGAAAAGCCGATAGCCGGTTCAGTTAAAAAAAAAAAAAAAGATGTACAAAAACGCGGAGAAAAAAAACCGAACAGATTTTATTGTTGCCCCCCCCCCCCGCAAAAAAAAAAAAAGAAAAAAAACGATGACCGGTTCAGTTGAAAAAAAAATACCTTGAGGTGAAAAACAAGACCATTTTCCTTCCAGGCCGAATAAGCCCGATATCAAAGACTTGGTTAGTCACTTCGTCCATGGGCATACTTGTTATTTACGTTTAATTTCTTGTATACAGAAGGTACATTTCTGAGAAAGATTAGCAATTCTGGTATGCCGAATTACGTATGTAATATCTAACCGTGTTGTAGAAAACACGATAGTGTACTTTTGTTAGTGTAAGGCCGAGGCCTTTAAAATGCATATAACGCAGTAAAAATGTTTGATCTTGCGTGTTGTTTTATTTCGTTCCGACACCCGATAATGTATTTCAGGTGTGTATTGTGGATGGGAAGGGGCGTGGTGGGAGATGGGTGGGGGGGTGGGGAGGGTGTGATTGCAACTTCCTTGTGTACTTTGTAAACATACATGGAATAAACCGTTTATTTCCATGTCGTGCAGTAGACAGTCCTGTCACAGCAAGTGTCCTGCCACGGTGGTAAAGTATCACACCACAGCCACAGAGTGTCACGCCATGCCATGAAGTGTCATCCCACGGCCACAAAATCTCACACCACGGCCATAAAGTGTACCGCCACGGACATAAAACTGTCACGCCATGCCATGAAGTGTCACCCCACGGCCACAAAATCTCACACCACGGCCATAAAATGTACCGCCACGGACATAAAACTGTCACGCCATGCCATGAAGTGTCACCCCACGGCCACAAAATCTCACACCACGGCCATAAAGTGTACCGCCACGGACATAAAACTGTCACGCCATGCAATGAAGTGTCACCCAACGGCTACAAAATCTCCCAACGGCCATAAAGTGTCACGCCACGGACACAAAGGGTCACGCCATGCCATGAAGTGTCACCCCACGGCCACAAAATCTTACACCATGGCCATAAAGTGTCACGCCACTCACACAAAGTGTCACACCACCGCCATAAAGTGTCACGCCACGGCCACACAGTGTCACGCCATGCAATGGAGTGTCACTCCATGGCCACAAAATCTCGCATTGCGGCCGTAAAGTGTCACGCCACGGCCACACAATGTCACGCCATGCAATGAAGTGTCACCCAACGGCCACAAAATCTTACACCATGGCCATAAAGTGTCGTGCCACGGGCACAAAGACAGGCCTTACAGCGCTCCTCATGACAAAATAGGTTATTTTAATAGGTCCTTAGTTAAGAAATAGGTTTTTTTTTGGCGTCAGAAAAAATAGCTTTTTATAGTTGTTGGGGCGTCCAAAAAGTAACTTTTTATAAAATTTGTCGCTCTAAAATAGTAGTTTTAATAGGTTTAAGAGTTGTGAAACATTTTAATAGTTTTTTTTATTTTAAAAGTTACAATTTATATACAATAAATACATTAATTTTAAACAATACCGATATTCTATCAAGAATGTCTAGGGACTTTGTGACCAGCGATCAAGTAAATCACGTATCAATTGGCTTGTATGGTCCCCAAAAATGGTTTTCATATTGTTAAACCCAGTTCAGTGCTGCTAGTGGTCTTTTTTTTTTTTTTTTTTTAAAAGGTATTTTGACACCCAAAAAAGTATCCAGACATGAAAAAAGTATGTCCCTAAAATGTAAACACTAGAACATTAAGTTTAATCAACTAGAAATACTTATTCCTTTGAACAGAGTATGTTTCAAATCCGAAGTTGCCCTTTTGGCCGAACCGTCGACATCTGGTCGGTGCAAAATGTCTTGTTCACAAGGCAGCTGACCACATTATACACACACACACTAACGCAAACACACACAGAAAGTACAAAAACTATATCTCTCCCCTCTTCGGGGGAGGCATCTTAACTGATATTGACCATTGTAAAAAATCGCTATTTCTACCACGCACTATAATATGTCACGTTTCTTGCAGGTTTCTACCGTAATTCCAACATGCACATAGCGCTGTTTAGCCTCAGTCATGATCTACATTTAAGGATATAATACCACGTTCAACAATTCCGGGATTGAAAGTACCTCGGGCTTTTTTCAAATGTCGGAAGTATCCGAGCCCTATGGTTTTGGGTTCGGCCTTTCTCGGAAGTATCCGAACCTCTAGGGGGAAGGTATTATTAGTGACTTACGTTATTTGAAAGTCAGCAGAAGAACACATCTTATGAATTAATATACTGTACATGTATGATAATATGAATTAAAAACAATTAAATCGTAGATTTATTCCTTGTAGAGAAATGTGCCCTTTCACTAGCGGTAGAGGTTTTCAAAGTCCATTTTTTTTCACATAGTTATCGGTGAATCTTTTCCTAATTTGTTGCACAAATTAACCATACTTCACAATAGGCATGTTTAGGTTCAAAATTTTTTTGTGGGTTGAACGTTGGTATTATTACCTTAAAACTTATGTCAGTACATCGAGAAACCAAGCCTATGAATAATTTGATCATGTTGCTGCTACCACTTTACGCTAAAACAAGACATCTTAAAGCTATAGTTACTAGAACAAAACGCTTTAAAGTTCAATCACACAAACCAACTAGAATAGCCAGTGTTTTTGCTAACAAAAAAAAAACAAAAAAAACCAAAAATAAAAAACGGATATGTCTCCCCAGCCCCCAATCAGTCACATCGAACAGGGCAAAATACACTTATAAGTAAAAATTTCAAAAACTTGACTACGTCTCGAGGAGTACGCCTATTCCCGTGAGCGATATGGTGTGTCTAACATTTAAACCAATCAATCTATTAACCAGTAGGCGCGTGAGACTGCCGTAGGAACGGTAAGTACAGCGCCGATTTTGAAAAATATATAATTTCATCAATTTAAGTCTCATCCGGAAAGTTCTTTGGTCACTGCACTGCAGAAGCTAGGTCCCAGGGAACCCGTGTGCAGAATTTGAAACGAATCCATCTATCAATGCGGCCTGCAGGCCTGTGAGACTGCCGTATATACGCTAAGTCCAGTGCCGATTTTCAAAAGTCCGCCATTTTGTCATTTTTTGCCAATCCGGAAAATTCTTGGTCACTGCACTGTGGAAGGGTCCAGAGAAGCCGTGTGCAAAATTTGAAACGAATCCATCAATTAATGTGGCCTGTAGGCACGTGAGACTGAAGAGTGACAGACGGACAGACAGATGGACAGACCGAAAAGTTCAAAACTATAGCCCTTCGTTCAACGGGGGATAAAAAAATTGTCAATAATACAATTTTTGAGGAAGATCAAAAATAATCCCTCAGTAAACATCTATACTGTATGGTCTTTTTTCGTGCAAGGTTTGGTGAAGGTCCGATACACTGCTTCATTGATTTCGCGTGAACAAAGTCCAAAATATACCTAAGTCAAAATTTGAAAAACGTCAAAAATACAATTTGTAAGGAAGATCAAAAATAATCCCTCAGTAAACATCTGCATTATATGGTCTTTCTTCATACACGGTTTGGTGAAGATAAGATGAACTGCTTTACAGATATCGCGTGAACAAAATTAAAAAAAAAGCCAAAAATTCAAGTTTTGGCCAACCAAAAAAGTACATGGGCACCAACTGGTCGTTATTCCCAACACGCATGCATATTTTGAGAGAAATCGGACAGAAAGTTTCTGAGAAATCGCTGCTGATAGACGGACGTAGGTACGTTGGCTGTACATACGGACGGACACAACAAAAACATATATCTCCCTTAAGGGGAGACAGATAATAATACTGTACATATATGGCCAGTCTAACACAAAATGAAGCATTTATACAAGTCGTATAAATTTTCGACACAACTTTAAACTACAGCCTACTAATGTATAGTAGATACATGCTAGTACAACAGTGGTTACCAGCAGATACACGGTAGAAACCTTGTAAAACAGTAGAAAATACAGCAGTTGCCGTTTGCGCATGTAAAATTACAAGATTTAATACTTCACAACTTTTAAACAATCCAGTCTTAATTGCGGACCCTGTAATAAATGTATGATTAATCATACATTAATCACGCTAATAATAATGTAAATACATGTATAATCATATATCTTACCAAATTCGATTATTGGTGGTCTCAAACAAAACCAGTGACTGCAACAGCCAGTTTTTGACTAGACCAAGTTTTCTCACATTTTCACGTCATATCATAAAACACAAAAAAACCACAATTATTAATAAAAAGTATGTAACTTGAAAAAAATTTAGAAAAAGTATGAAAAAGTATGTTTTCGGCCAGAAGCTAAAACAAGTATAATACTTTTTTAAAAGTATACTCTAGCAGCACTGCCAGTTGTAGAAAATCTGTACAAATTTATAAAGGAATCCGATAAAAATGGTGGGAGAAGAAGCATTTGGAAAATTGGCTACAAATATTTCTAAATGCTTCCCCCTCCATTTAGCCAATTTTGGAGGATCACCAGAAAAGTACCTTTCCTAGAGGACCACCTGATGAACATTTATGAAAAATATGAAGACAATCCGATCAAAATCATAGAATAATTTGAAAGGCCTAGAAAGTTGGCGACCGAAAAATGTCCTTCCCTCATTTGGCCAATTTTTGGTGGATCGCCAGAAAAGTAACTTTGGCAGGCTAGTGAACATTCATGCAAAATTTAAAGAAAAAAAAAAACCTTTGGAAAATTGGCTACGAAAAAAATTTAAAATGCCACCTCCCTCCATTTAGCTAATTTTTGGGGGATTGATAAAAAAGTAAATGTTCAAGACAGAATCATCCAGGGAACAACCGTTCAAAATAAGGCAGAAATCCGATCAAAATTGTGGAAGAAGCATTTTGAAAGCTCGCTACTAATTTTTTTTTTTTCAATGCCCCCAATTTGACCAAATTTAGCCAATTTTCGCGGATCGCTAGGAAAGTAACTTTTCAGGAGAGGACCACACCTAGTGAGCATTTATACAAAATTTCAACGCAATCCCATCACATTTGTGGGAGAACAAGCATTTTGAAAATTATATGCCAAAAAATTAAGAAATGGCCCCATTTGGCCAATTTTTGGCAGATCGTTAAAACAAAAGTAATTTTTCAAGAGAGACCTACCTAGATAATATTCGCACAAAATTTAAAGTAAATCAGATCAAAATTGTGGGAGAAGAAGCATTTTGAAAATTTGGTACTGAAAAGTTTTAAATGCCCGAGGCTACCTAGAGAACATTCGCACAAAATTTGAATGGAACTCAATCAAAACTGAAGGAGACAAAGCATTTTAAGTAAAAGTTTATATACGTACACACCTCTGTTAATGTGATAAGACCAGCCCTACGAATTTTCTTTTTTTTTTATTTTGCGGGGGGGGGGGGGGTTAATATTTTGTGTAAGAAATGGACAATATTCAGAAAAATAAATAGTAAAAAAAATAATAATAATAATTGGCAGCTTAAAAATAGGTTTTAAAAGGTTTAATAGGTCATTTTCGCAAAAAAAGAAAAGAAATAGGTTCATTTTGAAAAAATAGGGTTTAATAGGTTCCGCTGGAAGGTCTGCAAAAAGTCACGCCACGGCCACAGTCACGCCACGACCACAAAGTGTCACGCCATGGCCACAAAGTGTCACGGCACGGCCACAAAGTGTCACGCCACGGTCACGAAGAGTCACGCTACGGCCAAAAAGTGTCACGCCACGGCCACAAAGTGACACGCCACTGCCATAAAGTGTTACGTCACCGCAATAAAGTGTCACGCCACGGCCACAAGGTGTTGCGACACAGTCATAGGTGATCTCAGTGCTATAACCGTAAACTATTCTTGGAAATTCGCCCCCCCCCCCCCCCCAGTAACCTCACTAGCTCAAATCACTGCGTGTCTGTTGCCTGATAAAGTTATGAATATGATTCTTAGATTCCTGTTTTTACAGTAAATTTATGATTCTCTTGAAAAGAAAAAAAATGTTGGGGCCTAAATATTGAAACTTGGTCCTGCACAACACATAAAATCTAAGATTTCGACTTTTTTGGGGGAGAAAATATCTTTCCTGCATTTTCCAATATCTTTTAAGTCTAATCAACAAAGAAAACGCGTGAAATTTTGTAAATTTAAATCCGTTATAGTAAGTTTATTTACTGATTACAAAACAAGCATCAACGACTTGATTTAAGCGTACAACACAACGGATCTGTCCAAGGACATCATGCCCAGTCGGAACATAAACTTAATATATAGCATACAATTACACACTAGCTAGTAATTACGTCATACAACCTTCACTGCTTTTCTTAAGTCGAACAATACACTGGATTTTAATGCAAACCAGTTGCGCTGTTGAAACGCAGCAACTGTGCGTCATTGTTTTACTTTCACATCATAAAATTTAAAATCACCCCTAGATTTTTTCTTCGGAGTGTGAATACCTCGACATTTGTCCTGCCAGTTCGAATGAAATTTTTTGTCAGAGAATCGTGCAGGGCGGGGCTGTAATTTTGACGCATATAACAAGGAGTTTCGCTTTGCGGTAGTGAATCCATGCCCGTTTTACCCTCCCCAACAAAAAAAAAAAAAGTTCCGAAAAAATCTACATAAACACTGTCGCCTGGCAGAGGACTAGTCAATGGGATATACGGAATGACCCCTTGAATTTTTTGCGTACGTTATTTTGTGGATAGCCTCCAAAGATAGAGTTCAATCATCATGTAGAAAAATAAGAAAATACACAACACACAAAAGCCTTATACACAACACACAAAAGCCTTAAAGGTCGACGGATATAGAATGATTGGCTATGTCTTCCATTTGCCCCGCCCCCCTCCACCCTCCTTCCCCGCTCCCTCACACATGTAATCTGCTTGTATCATGAATCACGTGAGCGAGGGAACTGATTGGAAGATATTGCCGGGTGATTTACCGGGTACATCCTCATAACAGTAATTCTTGCAAATTTTAATGAGCTCATACAAATAAATTTAATTATATTTCAACTTGAATAGCTGTTTGTTTCAATCCAAATATAGATTATCGAGTACCGTCCCACTTGCAAAACCAACCTTCCTCCATGGAAACTGAAGCATATGTGTTTTTCAGAGATTCCTTAAGGCTGTCAATAATGTTCAACTAGCAAACATGCAAAACGATTTAAGACAGTGGCTGAATTATACAATGGAAAAACCTTGCCCTTGTTTCTCATTCCAGAAAAGCTCACCAAGATCCGAAACAGAAGTGTTCAAGTATAATCTAGCAGCACAGCAGTAAATATACAATCCAGTCCCCCCCCCCTCCCACCAAAAAAAAAAAAAAAATAAATAAAAAAAAAAATACAACAGAAACAATAATTTCAGATCGTAACGCTGCCTTGAAATTCTGGCTGAGATGCACTATAAGGTTAAACTTTATAACTCTTTTCAAGATTTCACATAAAAAGTCAACTCTCTTCACAGGGTAGCTTATTTACACTTTTAAAACCAATAAAAGCAGTTTTTACAATTTGAAAAAGATTCCCTCACCCTCCCCCCAGAAAAAGTAACAATAAATAAATAATAATAATAATAATAAATGTGGCAAATATAAATAAAAAAAATAATAATAATGACAAAAAAAAAAAAACAAAAAAAAAAAAACAAAACAAAACAAAAACAAAACCGAAAAAAAAACAAAAACAAAAAACGACACCTTCTTCTACTGCAGAGTGACGTATAATTTTGCGTGTTTAGAAAACTATTTAAGACACAGGTAAGCCCTTTAAAGGCACAGATCTCTTAAGCCCAACAATATAGAGGCAGCTCCAGAAAAAATTTTTTAAAAATTTTGCTGATTATTGGAAGTGTTGCTGAAATAGGGCTGAGTCTAATTGACATATTCTTCAGTAACATTGATTGGAGTGTAGTGTGCCCTCATTCCTTTCTTACAAGGGTGGCGAATAAGATAACCCTTCTTCTCGTGTTCCAGGATCTTGAAGTCATCTGAGAGAAAAATATTGAATCCTAAAACAAGGTCTCTTTGTCCTTCAAATAAGTTGGCTATTTGCGTAGCAGCTTCCATCTCGCTAATATTTTTGCGATTGAATCCTTGTAGAATGGCCGAAAACCGCTGGTAAATTTCGGGCTGATGCATATAGGTCCATTTGATGTTTCGGATGTAGCGCGTCATATCGGTGTCTTCCTCATTGTTGAAGGGATCCTCGTCGCTGTCCTCTCCCTCGTCTTCAACGTTGACGACAACGGCATCGTCTTGCACTTCAATGGTTATTTCAGGTGGTAGAAAATAGGTAAAACCCCGGATGAGTTCTGGGTAGCCGTCAAATAAAACAATTATTCTTTTCACCAGCTCGACTTTATCAGAAGATCCATTCGACACTTCGCTTAGTATTTGGACAAATTCTCTGTATATTGCAGAGTTACGTTCAAATGTCTTTTTGACTTGTTGTGTGTATGTCAATGAGTTGTATTCGACAGTTTCGGTAAACTTCCTGCTCCCTAATGTTGTCATGCCCAGATCAGTCTCTTGCGACCCCAACGTGCTTTGTGTTCTCATGGAACTTGTAGGACTAAATGTGTCCATTCTCTTGCTGGAGCCAGACTTGCTACTTCGTCTTCCCTTCTTTTCACCAGATCGGGTCTTTTGTGTTGGTTTAGAGCCTACAAAGCGAACGTTGAATACAGATAAAATCAATTCATCGCATAAATTTTCCGACACACGAACAGAAACCAGGTTGTTTCTCATTCTAGGTAAGGTCACTCAAACAAATAAATTTATAACTTTACAAAAGAAAACGATCCATATGAGTGTAAGTTACTGCGAAAAGAAAAAAGATCACAAGCTCAACTAGAAAGAGACATTGGTTGTGGTCATCAACTGATCCATGAGCTGGCATCATTTCATAACTTCACCGCTATATACATCTTAAATTTCGGCGTGCCTTTTGTAAAATAGCCTTGGATAAAATAATCAGAAAAGGCAGAAAGTCATGTATTATATATATCATATAGCCTTCTAATAACATTCGTTTTATGTTCTAATTACTATCTGTATTGGTATCA
This sequence comes from Protula sp. h YS-2021, assembly GCA_949752745.1. Taxonomy (NCBI): domain Eukaryota; kingdom Metazoa; phylum Annelida; class Polychaeta; order Sabellida; family Serpulidae; genus Protula; species Protula sp. h YS-2021. The sequence continues at coordinate 107,943,086 of OX457024.1, forward strand.
CTTTATATCTGAGATATGAAATTAAAATTATCCCAAATTGATACTTCTTTTAATCACAATTTACAAAGAGCAAAAAAAAAAAAAAAAAAAAAAAAAAAAAAAAAAAAAAAAAGGAGCTCTAAGAAAGTGAATGACGTTTCTAGATATTATTAAAAAAGGAAAGGCAGGGCTGACAGACAGAAATTGTGGCACCTTGTGGTCTTCACCGAAACGAGTACAAGAAGGAGCGTGACAACCAGTGGGGCTCGGGGGTGTTAAATGCAAAAGCCCTTCGTGCGAAGGGCGTAGAATATACGCATGTCGGATATAACCTAGTGCGAGGAAGTGTGTCAGGTATCGGTGGACCATAGGATACGTATATCAGTGTAAATGTCCGTTTGGAATACCGTCTTGGAAAGGAACTCACAGGCAACATAGGCGTAGCCACCCGGGAGAAGGGGCGTGGGGGTCTTAGCCCCCCCCCCCATCCCATTTCTCAGAGTAGAGGCCATAGTATCCTTCGGCCCCGTTCCCCGTTACGGAAGTTCCCCCTTAACCCCCCCCCCCCCCCCAGTTGTAAAAACGTGACTGCGGCAATGGGCAGTACCCGAAAGTGATAGCAGTGGCAGAAGGTGGAGATTGGATAAAACGGGGTACTTGTTTGTGAAGTCGATCACCCCCACCTATTTGAAGGACTGAACAACTTAGGTAGATGTTCGTGAATACGGCCACTGGTCACTAACCAACTGATGAAAGTTTTGGTTTATACGATCATCGGGATTAACGGCAAATATCTTGCGGGATAGTACACGGGTTAATTACTTCTGGGTGAATGTACGTTCAGTTCATGTAGATGGCTGATATCAGAGGCTTAGTAGGCAAGAGTAATGATTCTCTCAAATTAATTAAGAGAAAGAAACAAAAGTGAAATTCTTACCAATTTCCATCGTGTTGCAGTGTCCACTTGCAGAACCACTGCCCATTGTAAACAACAACCTCATATTATGTCTCTGGTTGCGATGCCAAAATACAAAAAAATTCAGTTCAATTCATATATGAATTCATAAATAAACCAATATGTTCTACACATACGAGTACACTCACATTTCCTATTTACATATTGGTGCACGGTGACAATGTTTATGTCTGCCTCTCGCAACGCCTGCGTTGGCTTTGGCCAATCAATATGATAAACAATATAATTTTAGCATACTGCAGAATATCAACTTGTTAGTAGGGAGTGCGATCAATGTTTCACCTCCAGCCAGTCAGTCAGGATATTGATACAAAAATAAACTTTCGCGTCACTTGACAGCCATTTATTTACACTTGTTATTTCCGTATCCATGCGCTTGGAATAATAGGCGGTCCCTGCATTCGTTATCATTCAATTCCTTACCTCTATGGCGGTTTTATCAAGAGGTCAACTGTTACATAACAACGGACCAACATTGTAAACATGACCTAATTAACTTGACCTACATCCGGGCGTTAGTGGCTGATGCAAATGGTGGCGCAATCATGAAATAGGGGTTGTTTGAAGATTGTAGTCGTTATTTTCATTTATTTGCCAAATTTATGTGATGCTAACGGTACGCCATCATTCATAGAAATGGAGGACACGTTAGGATTATTCGATCCTGCAGAAGGGAGTGTGAAAACTCTACCAGAAAGTTTACCTCCCGAGGTAAGTAAAAAACAGCTGATTTTGAAGCGTACGGGTACTCGCACGAGTAGACTTACGAGTACAGACACCAAGTCAGCAAGCCCATTCGTATTAGGGTTTTTCCGATGGAGTAGTCGTTTCGACTGCAATTTTTTATCGAGAAATGATAAAGAAACGATAAAGCAAAACCATCAAATAAGCCAACTCGCACTTTTGCCGAAAAGTTTTTGCGTTTCGGCTGAATTTAGGTGGGATAAGGACATAAAGAAATGATGGCTTTATAAATTTGAAAATGTGCATGTTGACAGAAAATTAGAATTTTTATGTTTTTCCCTTATCATTTCTTTATAATTTATCCCCCAACATTTTCAGTCGAAACAACACCTCCACCGGAAAAATCCCAAAGTGCGAATTGGCTTATAAGCCAAATCACACTTTGGGCGTTCCCAATAAAAATGCGCAAAAATTCCTGCGTTTCGAATAAAATAACCGGGTAAAAAATGAAAGAAATGATAGAGAGATTTCGCCTAAATGTCAAATTTCTCTTGCACCAAAGAGCAATCGGGTTTTTAACAACCCGTTTGATATTTTAAAAACTTGTTAAAAGTTGTAACAAATTGTTTCAAGTTTCATTTTCTTTTATGTTCCGAGTATGAGCTGTTTTTGCGATATTTCTTCCATATTTTTCTATCATTTCTTTCATTTCTTTACCCGGTTCCCACGCAGTCGAAATTCGAAATTCTTGCGCATTTTATTCGAAACACCGAAAGTGTGATTTGGCTTATTGTAATTTCTTTCGAAACACAAAAAAACTTTTCGGCAAACGTGTAAGTCTATGGTAGTGTCGTTTCGACTGCACATATTTTGGTGAAATAGTAAAGAAATGAGTACGGAAAAACATGCAATTAAATCCTTATTTTCTTTCAGCGTGCATACTTTCGAGTTTAAAAACCCATCGTATGGTCTTTTAAAAACTTTACGTATTATTTGGCCTTTTTAACAGCCAACTTTCGAAAATGTTTCTGGCAAAACGGAATTTTGACGATGTTGCCAGTTTTTTTCCCTACCATTTCTTTATATCTTTATCCCAACCGAAATCGGTTGAAACACAAAAACTTTTCGGCTAAAGTGTAAGTTTGAATCCACCTATACATAACAATTGCTCATTCTTTTTGATTACTACCCCCCCCCCCCCCTGCCTTGAAAAAAAACAAAAAAACAGGAACTATATCTGTGCCGCAGTTACTAAGTCAATCGGAAGTTAAAAATGTTCAGATTCGGGAGGAGAATCAAATATACTTAAATTACCAGAGCATGATTGAGCAACTTAATTTTCCTGAAAGAGAAATATCTGACAAAAATAAACATCTTGATTATAAAATCGCTCTTAAAATCTTAAAATCACTCTTAAAATCTACGCGTTTCACCACACAGTATCTGTATTTGATAGTAACTTACAGCGTTGTTTCGCCATCAAGTGAGAAGAGACACCTTACGAACATTTGTCAAATGCTCGGATGTGCAGCTTTTTTGGAAACATGGATAAGAAAAAATGTGGTCAAATAGAAGCAGAACTGGTCTTGAACAATTATAAATTCTCGGGGTGCGTAAAGAAGGTAACATACAGAATGTGTCGCCTTCCTTGGATTATATACTTTTTCCTGGTCGAATTTATATACACAAGTGCAAAAATAGAAATCAAACGCATCCTTCACTTCATTTATTAAGTATCATGAAGTAGCTATACATGTTAAAAAACTGTTGCATCAACAAGTGATAAAATGTAGGTAAACTCTCTCATGCACACACATAAAGTGCCATTTAAGTTGGTTATTGTAATATAAATATAATCAACTGCAGCTAAAAAAATCACTCATGTAACTTGAAGAAAAAAAATCAGTGAAATTGGTTGTAAATGAGACCATTTCATTAAGTTTATATATTTGATAAACTGTTCGAGGATTTGTTACAAAGTTTTTTTCACAAAGTTATTAACCTGAGATATATATATTTTTTTCAATTAAATCGGTGATTGTGTTAAAGAAACCCGTGGTTTTTAACAAAAATGAATAATTACATGAAATAAATAAATAAATGGTTGAGTAATAATAATAAAAACTTGATGCTTGAAGTCACACTGATATTTTATGCTATAAAGGAAAAATACCAATAGCTTATTCAATTTAGATCGCGTAAATCAATAACGTGATTCTCGTTTCAGGTGGAAGAGGGCAACATAGAGTACAAACTGAAACTAGTCAATCCAAGTGAATCTCGATTTGAGCATTTAGTAACGCAGATGAAATGGCGCCTCCAAGAGGGAGAGGGGGAAGCTATTTACGAAATAGGAGTCAGTGACAATGGCATGTTAGCTGGTCTAACAGACGATGAAATGAACGCATCTTTGAAAACACTAGAACGCATGGCTTCCAAGTGAGTGCTAAACACCTAAAACGTTTCATAAATTTTCTTCTAGAAGTTGGCATATAGTTAAGTATTCTCTTTTATAAAGGTGATGAGCAGTGATATACCGTATACTTTCATGAATGATTTATTTATGTGTCGGGAGGCTAACAGATTTGCAACCCAATTACCCATGACCAATTTCTTTAGATATGTCGTATATCCGCAATTTTCGAGTAAGACGTGCTGCTTTTAAAAACATCGGCCACCTGCAACCTCTCCCCCTCCTCCACCCCGAGTTAATCGTGGTTCGACGCCTTTCTTCTCGTCCCAGTTCGATGACGTGTCCATGAAGTACGTACTGGATTTGTATACAGGGTAATTTTGGTATGGATCCGGATTTGTATACAGGGTAATTTGGTATGGATCCGGATTTGTATACATGGTAATTTTTGGTATGGATCCGGATTTGTATACAGGGTAATTTTGGTATGGATCCGGATTTGTATACAGGGTAATTTTGGTATGGATCTCACATCTTCAGGTTACACGCATCAATGTCTGTGCTGAGGGAGAGAAAAATAAACAATGAACAAACGGGTGTAGTGAAAACAGCTGCAGAAATCCTAGTCCGAAAGTGCCGGAAAACCAACAGGTAACAAGGGCCTAAAAATCCGCAAAGCCTTGAAAACGTCTTTTTTCTCTAATAATCTTAAGAAGGTATTACATCAGCCCAATTACTAAAGTTTTCTTTATTGTTGAAATAATATTTACATTTCACAGTTAAGAAGGAAAAGAATGACCAAACTGTGTATCTTGTGATGTTCGTGAATTTGTGAGAATTGACAAAAAAAAAAAACAAAAACAAAGAAAAAAAAAAACAAACAAACAAACAAAAAGAAAAACGGATGATCTAAGAATAAGAATGTCTCGCTGGAATAAATTAAGTGTAACAATTTATCGAAAGTGGGGAAGTGATTCAACAACAATTTGTATTTTATTTTCGTGCACAGTTCATAGATCTACGGCTAAGCGGTACTGGGGAATGTAGACGCGGGCAAGAGTACACTGCTGGGTGTACTCACACACAGTGAACTCGATAACGGACACGGGCGGGCAAGACTCAACCTGTTCAGGCACCTGCACGAGATTCAGTCCGGCCGCACGTCCAGTATCAGTCATGAGATTCTGGGGTTCAACAGCGAGGGGGAGGTGAGAACCTCCCCCCCCCCCCCCCCCCCACCCACCGATTCTTTTCTATATCATTTATAAGGGAAAGTGACAGAAGAGAGGGGAGGAGGAGGGGGAGACTTACAGTATGGAGTAGTGTGTAGGGTGGATAGTTTACTTTGTGGCCGACAGGGTGACATAATGTTCGCCCGGTATCAACCTATGGTCAGGCTGTCACCGTTAACGGACACTGTGTAAAAAAGCGATGGTTTAAGTTTTTGAAAACGCATTATATTTAGATATAATGTTAATAAAATGAATAAAAAAAAATGAAGGGAGTAATATCTAATAACAAATACGGGTAAACAAATGTCACTTAATGAAATGTTTTGCAGGTCGTGAATTACAGCGAATCCCGAACTGCAGAAGAAATCTGTGAGAGTTCCACTAAGCTCATCACTCTAATTGATCTCTGCGGACACACGAAGTACTTGAAGACCACCATATTTGGATTAACAGGATACTCTCCAGACTTCGCCATGCTCGTCGTGAGCGCAAGCACTGGGATTGGTAAGTCAGGAGGGGGGCGTGGGTGGGGTGTGAGGGGAGACAGACACTCAATTAAAGGGTCATTGGTTCTGGACCCAGCTTATTACAGAATCAGTGACTGAATGCAGTGCTCGGTCAAGGACTGGAAATAAACAACGTGCGAGGCTGGAAGTAAACAACGTGTTTATTTCCGTTTTGATCTCATAAAAACAAAGCTCACAAGGTCTGGCCCAAACGGTTGAAGCAGAGAAGAAAATGAAATCTGTTCGATTGATTCACTACACACCTGGACAGTGTGTGGTAGGAATTATTTTTTTGCTTCTGCGTATAAATACAGGGTATAACTTCACGCACTTACCTTTTGAATGCGCATGGATTGAACAGCTAATAGATGCAAAACATGCATAGATCCACTGCCAGAAAATTCACACTTTGATCTGCTTGTTTTGTTTCTAATAATTTATCAGTTTCTTTTTTCTCATTTTAAGCTTGAGGTGTTTTGAAAATATTACAATTTATTATTATTACAATTATTATTATTATTATTTTTTTTTTTTGCAGTCGGGACTACCAAAGAGCATTTAGGACTGGCCCTGGCATTGGGTGTACCCATTTTTGTGGTCGTGACAAAAATCGATGTGTGTCGCAGTAGCCAAGTGGAGCGGACAATCAAACAGCTGGAGAGGATTCTCAAGTCACCCGGATGTAAAAAAGTGCCGTTACGCGTCGAGGTGGAGGATGACGCCGTCACAGCTGCCGCAAACTTCCACTCCGAGAGGTACACCTTTTTTAGTCAACCATTCCCTCCCCTCCCCCCCCTCCCCGCACCAACCACCACAATAATTATAAAGCTTACTGCAATTAGGTCTGAACTGGTGAACAGGAAAAATAGTCTTACATATGTTGGCCGCTGACAGGCAATAAGAGAGAGAGAGAGGGGGGGGGAGAGAGAAAGAGAGAGAGAGAGAGAGAGAGGGGAGAGAGAGAGAAAAGAGAGAGAGAGAGAGAGAGAGAGAGAGAGAGAGAAAAGAGAGAGAGAGAGGGAGAGAGATAGTCAGCTATAGTCACAGAGGTACTGTCTTGATTTTCAGTATTTGCCCAGTATTGCCAAGTCACAGATGAGCTGTCTTGGTTTTTCAGTATTTGCCCAGTATTCAGCGTGTCCAGCGTGACGGGGACAAACACGGACTTGCTGGTCAAGTTCCTCAACGTCCTGCCGCCGCTGCATAGCTCCAAGGAGCGCGAGCAGTTCATGCAAGAACACACCGAGCACCAGGTGGGTACTTCCACCCCAACCCTCCCATCCGCACCCCTTCAATCCCCTCCCCAAAACACACTGAGCACCAGGTGGGTACTTCCACCCCCGACCCTCATACCACCACCAAACCAACCCTCCTTACCCACTCTCCTCCCCTTCAACGTCCGGCTGCCACTGCATAGCTCCAAGGAGCGCGAGCAGTTTATGCAAGAACACACTGAGCACCCGGTGGGTGCGACCAACCCGAACCCTCCTGCTTCTCCTCCCCAACGCCCCCCCCCCCCGCGCTGCCCATCAACGTCCTGCCGTCGGTGCAGAGCTCCAAGGAGTCGTTATGCAAGAACATCGAGCATTACGTGGGTACCTCTCCCTCCCCCACCCGTATGCACTACCCCTCTCCCCCCCCCAAAAAAAAGTAAAAAGTTAAATAGAAATAACTACCTTTTTACCCTCATTAAAAGAGAGAGAGAGAGAGAGAGAGAGAGAGAGAGAGAGAGAGAGAGAGAGAGAGATAGAGAGACAGAGACAGAGAGAAAGAAAGAGAGAGAGAGAGAAAGATAGAGAGAGAGAGAAAGATAGACAGAAAGAGGGAGAGATGCTTGTCAGTGGTAGGAATGTCAATTTAAACCAAATTGAGAAGAGACGTTTAGGAAATGGGTAACCGCCAGTGTTCACGAGTAACTCATTCCATGTGTTGACCTGTAATAACATAACATTTGCAGATAGACGAGATCTACAACATCCCCGCCGTGGGCACCGTGGCCGGGGGTACGATCCTCCGCGGCACCGTCAAAGAGGGCGACTCGCTGCTGGTCGGGCCGAGCGATAATGGGGAGTTTAGCCCAGTCACCGTGGCAACCATCCAGCGCAATCGCCTGTCGTGTCGCATAGCAACGGCTGGGCAGACCGCCTGCGTGTCCTTCACTGCGGAGCCCGAGAACCCGGTAAGGCGGGGCATGGTGCTCGTAAGCCCCGCCCTCAAGCCCACGGCCTGCATAGAGTTCGAAGCCGACGTCTATCTCCTCTTTCACAATGGCTACATCTGCAAGGGCTTTCAGACTGTTATCCACGTGGGCAATGTCCGACAGACGGCCATCTTAGTGCGCATGAGCAAGACCAGTCTGCACACCAATGAGAAGGCAGTGGTCACGTTCAGATTCATCAACAAACCGGAGCACATCCGCACCGGAGCGAGACTGTTGTTCAGGGAGGGTCGGACTAAGGGCATGGGCGAGGTCACTAGAATTGTCCCATTTAACCAACCAAGCGAGGCAGAAGAGGGCGCGAGCAGATAAAATGGAGCAAAAAGTAAAATAATAATGATAAAAAAAAATAGCGGTGTTTACTCAACGCCTACTCAACCGTCAAGATTGTTTTGAAAAAGCGTGTTGAAATTTTTCATTATTCAGATCAGTTTGCCGCTGTTGTTATTTTCATTGAACCACCTGTAAATTTTTGTTTTCCTCGATTTGGGTATCGGGGTGGGGATGGAGAGGAGTTAGTGGGGGGGGGGGGGGGGGGTAGGGTTGTAAGAAGAAATTGCCCGAGAAATTTCTTGAAAACGCCCCATGTGTTTTCTAAGGTTATGCATTGAATTTGTTTCCCTGAAACAATAGTGCTATAAATTGTTTGTTTCCCTGTACCACCCCCCCTCCCCGCTCACACCCTCCCCCCTCACACCCTCCCCCCCTCACACCCTGCCCCTCACACTTTCCCCCCTCACACCCTCCCCTATCACACCTTCCCCCCTCTTTGTACATATTTGTTTGATGAAGAGGTAGTCATAAAAAAAAGAAGTCAGGAAGGTATTGAAAACACACACACACGTGTAGAGTATGTCTTCTAGGCAATGTCTGCATTTGTTTACTGTGATTTTTATGCTGTTTAGATATTTGCGGTCTGCCATATGGTGTGTGGAGTCTGTTCGCGGTCACACATGCTGTTTATTGGTTGCACTTCCTGTTCCGCTTTTGAAGAATCACGTTGGGGTGGGGGGAGGGGGTTGTTGTTTATTTTGGTAGGAGGGGGTGGTATATGACTGTTTTTAGGGGGGGGGGTGTTTTGGGGCGGAATGTTTCCAGGTATCTGTCTAAAATTTATGTGTCGAACCTCTGTGTTGGAAGGGGGTAGGGGGTGGTTGTTGCTTGTTTGATGTGAGGGAGGGAGGGGGCGTAGCTGTTATGTAATAGCTATGTGTGTATCTAAAGTTTAGAAGTTTTGAACGCTCTGTGAGGAGGTGCATGGAAGGCATGTTTTTCAGCCTGTGACCTTGACAGTAGAAAGTCGCATTAGTGCTCTTCCTGTCTCCGCGCTACGGCTAGTAGCAGTGTGTTCACAGGTACCGTTACCATAGTTACCGCACCATTCCCAAAGTTATCGTACCTTCACATTAGTTACCATATCATAACTTTAATTACCATACCTTTTCTATAGTTGGCCCGTACCTTCACCTTACTGACCATACCGTCACTTGTGTTACCATACCGTCTCATAAGTTACCATACCTTTTCCATAGAGGCTGCAACATGACCTTAGTTACCATGCCGCCCCCTTAGGCATCTGGCTCATACCTTATATATATATATATATGTGTATATATATATCATGTTTTGTTATGAATAGCAGCGGCTTATGGTAAGCGAGATGGCGGTTAAGGACATCATTAATGACATTTCTGTCAACTCAGTATTACATTGGACTTTAGTTTTAGTTGCGTAGCTTTTTAGATTATATTTATCCCTGAGCGCCATTTTATAATTTATTCACTGCAGTTTATTTTCCAGCAGTTGGAGAGATCTATTTTGTTTCATATTTCTCCCACAGTTGTGACAATTTTTATGCTTGTGATTTGGCACAGAAACGTTATGTGATCCGAGCATGATTTACGTTACAACCGAGAACTTGTAAAATACTTTAGGTAACATGCACAGCAAAAAAAAATTATAGAGATTGTGGTGTATAAAATATGGTTTTTGTTTCACGTGCATGCCTGTTAACACAGAAAGCGACGTAACTCACCACAATCCTGCGATGAAGTATATATATTTTGAAGTGTTCTATTTTGTTTAGCAGACGGTAGTGCTATGTGAGTTCCTTCGGTACTTTCAAAAAACGAAATCCTTGTTTTGTTAAAAATTCCTTGTTTTGGTATGATTGTTGCGAAAAAAAACAAAGACTGTTAGTGAGCCGTATCAAACACTGTTAGTCATATCCAAGTCAGGTGTGTGGGACGGAGCACGCCTGGAGCTGGTTAACGCACTGCCTATACATTTGTCAGCATTCTTACCTCTGTTGCTTATTGACTTTGTATTTTCACTTAGGATGTGTCATGTTAAAGAAAAACGCAGAGACACGACTATTTTTGTTGGTGATGTAGTCGAATTGATTGAATAAATTGTTCACAAACTAACCGTTTAGTTGCACTTGTGGGTGGAACGTTGGTTGGATTTTAAAAAAAAATGGGACGAATCCGGGTCAGTTGTGGCGAAGCCAGTCGTCCGGCCGCCATTGACGAACAAGTGTTGATCGTGACGGCTACATTTTTCACACTGGTCGTCCGGTTGACAACCTAAAACCTCCCTCGCTACTCTCGATAATGATCTTCCATTTTCTTTTTAACCCAGCCGACTTTGTCGGATTGGGTTAGTCGTATCACTATAGGGGGCTTGAATGTATGTGCGTATGTTAAACTTTTTCTTTAAAATGCCACTCCTCCTACAGTTTTTCTCCAATCGTTTTGATATTACGCAGGAATGTCCCCCACCTGGGTATTACTTTTTTGACGATTGACGAAAAACTGACAAAATGGCGGCACTTTTTGTGCCCCGTTTTGACCCATTTTTTAAAAATGCTACTCCTACAGTATTACTAAAATAGTTTAGAGGTTATGCCGGTATGTTTCCCAGGGGTTCGCCTACCAGGCTATTATTTTTTTTCGCGGTTCGCGAAAATCTGCCGAAATGGCGGAACTTTGAAGTTTGGCAAAAACTGGAATAAATGGTAGTAAATAACTGAATTGTCAAACCATTCATTTGTCTCAGTCTTTTTCAAATAGTTATAAAATTTTAATCGAAAGTTTCTTAGGTGTTTCTCCACCTGGGCTTTGCTTTTTTCGCAAATGACAAAAAATGCCGAAATGGTGGAATTTTAAAGTTTTTATAAAATTGTGTAAATGTCGGTAAATGCGGGAATCATCAAAACCCAACCTCTCCAACATCCCTTTTCGGGTAGCTTCCAAATTCGAATTAAATGCATTTTACATAGTTCTTGAAGTGGTTTTTAGACCAGCCGACTATGTCGGGCTGGTCTTATCTTATCAATAGAGGGGTATCCGTCGTCCGTATGTACGTATGTATGTGTGGATGCGGCTTCGTCGGGAAACAAGACGAATTGGTGTGTATCACGTTGCAATGTTAAAGTGAAACGGACCGAATTTCGGTCCGTTTCGCATTTTGGTCGGGTCGTCCGTTTCGCAAATCTGTGTAAGGGGCTCATTTTGCGAAACAGGACGTGCTCTTTCACCTGAGACCACATGCCTATTTCGCAGAAATTTACAGAGACCTTCAAAATTTCTGTGTAAAATAGTTCTCACACCAACATATAGGTGGCTACCTACCATGAACTCTGTGTGAGAAAAGCACGTGGAACGAGAGCCAATCAGAAGACGTACACATCTTTCGATCTGTGTGAAATCTATTTTTATATCACATTTCAACCAATCAGGTGCTAGCACATGTGTCAGGGGAGCGCGACCACGTGTTGGAATGGACCCGGCCCCAGGTGGTTGTCTACTTTTTGGCCTACATTTTAGTAGATTCTGGGGTGGCATATCCGTATAATTGTATTTAAAACAGGAAGAATAATATCGCAAATACGTTTTAAAGTTATTTATTGTTTTGTTTGTAGCCTATAAATCTCAAAAATCAAAGTTAAAGTTGAGGGTAAGCAAGGCAACACCCCTTTTGGTAGTGGACGATAATACCAGAAAGTTTCCACTTCATTTTTTTAAGTACATATTTTTGTTTAACTGAAGCAAAGTGTCACATATTTTATTAAGCAATCGTTAGAGTTTGTTATTCTTCGTAGATTCTTGTTTTTTTTTTAACCAAGTCATTTGTTTGACATATTATTTTCGGTTTCTTTATGTAAGCCGGTCTGTTTCGCAAGCCTCATGTACGCGTGTTGTGTGTGAATTGCAGTCACTGTAAACTCTCAGTGCAATTTATAACTTTTTGTTGTGCGAACAGGCGTGTTTCGTGTCCGTACATGTCTTATTTACACTCAATCTTTCTGTGGCCAGCGCTGAAATTGACTTAATGTCTCATTACTTGATGCCATTAAACTTGAGTGCTGTGTTCTCCAAATTCTTCCAAGTTCGCCTGCTTTCGCTGTGTAGAGGCAGATTCTTGTGTGATGCCATTTATATTTTTGGGGTGTACAAGCGTGTGTCATGTGCGTACAAGTCTAATATACACTCAGTCTTTCCGTCAATATCACTTGAAGAACTGAGTTTTGTTTCTCACTGCTTGGTGACCGTAATCTTAACTGTGCTGTCTTCTTTTTCAAATTCTTCTTATTTCACTTTGACTGAATATAATACTTCAAAAGTGCATTGTCGCTTTAGCGCAAGTAGAGGGGTGCACCGCCCCCACTCCCACCCCTCCTGTAACAAAAGCAAAATGCAATGGTACAGCCTGTTAGTTGGAAAAAATGTTAAAACCGTTAAACTTAAGATTTTTGTAGGCGAGAACCCCTCCCCTCCCCTCTAATACACAACCACTGCGAAATTGGTAGCTGATAAACGCATTGAAATCGGTTTATTTTGCTCATTGCAGGACGCAGTCCTTCAAAAATATATTGCTCCATTAGTGTAGCTAGTGGGAGACAATGACGTGCAACCCCTCCCCCTCCCTTTATCAAAAAATATCGCATTAACTGAGTTTCATATCTCACTACTTGTTGGCCTTAACTTGAGTGTGCTGTATTCGCAACATTTTCTCAAATTTCGACTTGATTCGCCCAGTAGATGCAGTTATTACTCTGTGCCATTTGTATCTTTCTGTGGGGGGGGGGGGGGGGGGGGTTGCAAACGTGTTTTATGTGTTTCAAGTCAAATTCACCCCAGTCTATCTGTTAATATCGCTTTAACTTAGTTTAACTATCTCACTGTCCTTAATCTCGAGTGTGCTTTATTAAAAAAAAGCAGAGAGAGAGAGAGAAATCGATTCGTTTCACATTGACTTTACGTTTTGACACACCAAAACGGCTTGTTTTTTCGAGACAAAAATTGTAGTATTTGTACTGTTAAATTGGCGCAACAACTGGGTGGGAGGGGGGTGCATTCGGGGTAAACCCCTCCACCCTTTCCCCAAAAAGCGAAATGCACTGGTAAAGTCTAGAAGTGAAAAAAATATATATTAACACCGTTAAACCTAGACATTTTTCTCGCCAGATCCTCCTCCCCCCTCCTCCCTGCTCTCTTGCACACGCCAACTGCGAAATTGGTAGTTGATAAACGTACTAAAAACGGCCTGCTTTATTGACTGCAGGACGCAATCCTTCAAAAATGTTTTGCTCCATTGGTGTAGCTAGGAGAATACAATGACGGGCAAATCCCCCCCCCCCCCCCTCGTCCGTTTTTTTCGGAAAAAAAAATATTGCATTATCTGAGTTTCATATCTGTTCATGTTAGTTTAGCAAGCGACATGTATGCGTGTCGCGTGTGAGATGCAGTAACTGTAAACTCTCAGTACCATTCATTTTAAACTTTTTTTTCTTGGCGTGTGCAAGCGTGTTTTATGTCCGCATATGTCTTATTTACACCCACTCTTTCTGTGGATATCGCTGAAATTGGCTTTCATTATGTCCCAACCCTTCGGATTGGGGCCTATAGGTTTGGGCTGTCCGTCCGTCCGTCATCGCTTAATACCCCTATGAATTTGGGAGACGGTTGGGGCCTGCTTGTGTTTCACAAATATTACTTGTTTCTCATTATTTGATGCCCTTAAACTTGAGTGTGCTGTGGCCACTAAATTCTCCCAAATTCGCTTGGTTACGCCGTGTAGAGGCAGGTTCTTGAGTGATGCCATTTGATATTTTTCTGGGGTGTACAAGCGTGTGTAATGTGCGTAGAAGTCTAATATACACTCAGTCTTTCCGTCAATATCACTTAAACTGAGTTTCGTTTCTCACTGCTTGGTGACCTTAATCTTGTGCTGTCTTTTTTTTTTTTTCAAATTCGACTTATTTCACTTGGACTGAAACTAATACTTCAAAAGTGCATTTTTGTATTAACGCAAATAGAGAGGGTGCGCGACTCCCCCACTCCTCCCTCCATTAGTGTAGCTAATGCTCAATTAGTGTAGCTAGTGGGAGACAATGACGTGCAAACCTCCCCCTCCCTTTATCCAAAAAAATATCGCTTTAACTGAGTTTCACTATCTCACTGTCCTTAATCTTGAGTTGCTTTATTTAAAAAAAAAAAAAAAAGAGAGAGAGAGAGAGAGAGAAATCGATTCGTTTCACGTTGACTTTACGTTTTGGCAGATCAAAACGGCTTTTTTTTTTTAGCCAACAATTGTAGTATTTGTACTGTTAAATTGGTGCAACAACGGGGTTGGTTGCATTTGGGGAAAACCCCACCCTTTCCCCAAAAAAGCGAAATGCACTGGTAAAGTCTAGAAGTGAAAAAAAATTTTGACGGCCAGATCCCCCTCACCCTTCCTCCGCCTCTCTTGTACACGCCAACTGCGAAATTGACAGTTGATAAACACACCGAAACGACTATTCGTAGTTGATTTGCTTGCATCTGTCAGCGGGCTAAAGCGAGAGATTCTCACGCACATGTGAAAGGCTGATTGTGTATTATTGTGCGCTGTTTTATTTGTTTGAGCACTACTTTTAAGATTGGCTTGCCTTTTTACTATTTACACGCGAAAAATGTCATATTTATCTTCCATATATGCTTCTCAGATCCCCCCCTCTCCATCCAGGCCCCCGTCCTCCTTCGGAATTGCCAATTCAAACACGTATCAGAAGCTCTATTTCGCAGTAGATTTGCTTTGATCTTTGAACGGGCTAAAAGCTCGAGGTTCCCACGCTCATGACAGGCTGACTGTATATTATTGAGCGCTGTTTTAATTGTGTGTGCACTACTTTTATGATTGACTTGCCTTGTTACTGTTTGCGCGCGAAATAATCCGTTATTTTGTCAAGGTTTTTCTGCCATTAAAATGCTTGTTTGGTGATATTTTTTAGTTTGTGTTAGTTTATAAAAAATATTGTAAGGTTTGGAATGAAATTATCTGCGAAACACTACACTGTGTACATGAAGTTGAATGTTTTTTTTTTACTCAGTATGCAAATTAACCTGTCACGAGGTGTATGCGCGCGGCTTTGTTCTTGGTGGCGTCACTTTCAATGCAGAAAGCTTCCAGGTTACATGTGGATAATTTTTGAAAAATTAAAAGTGGATACAAAGTTAATAAGGATACACCTGAAAGGTAAATACACAAATGTTAAAAGCGCGGTGATTTTGTGAATCACGAGAAAATGTTGTTTTAGCGTGTTTGGTGTGTTTTGTGGCACTTTTTTGTGTAAGATACTGCTGTAAAAATACAGGCTTGATTGTGAGGACGGCACATTCTGAGCTAACATATCTTTTTATTTTACGGATTTATGTGTCTAGAAATGTTCGCTCAGAAAATTGTTGCTCAGTTTCGCTTGAAAATGCTGTCGATGTTGTCTTTTCTTGGATTTCTTGGTTTACAATTTTTTGTAAGTGGCCACTGCTGGAAACTAGCTTCTTTTGGTCCGGGTCCTTGGGACCTAGGACTTTGAAAAAGGGTCCAAAGCTATTTAGGGAGGATCCGAACCGTGTTAAGATAACATAGGGCGCAAGAAGACCTGATTTTTTGCGGCTGAGTCGGACTCTGGGTAGCCAAAAAGGAGGGTCTCTGATCCCCGTCAATTTCCAGCCCTGTTAATACGTACACAGACTTTTGCCAATTTTAAACCCCCTACCCTGAACGCAGTCCGGATGCTTTGTCTCCCCCTCCACCTTGAACGCTTAAAAGAATAAGCCAATACGCATGGATGATCTCTTAGAATGTAAAAAAAATAGGTCAATTTCGCGCAGTTATAGCTCATGCTGTCGGGTCATACCTAAGATTGAGATTCCTTCTTGCTACTCCGTGAGGGACTCCACGGTTAGAGAGATTTTGAATGCCCCATATCAGAATAATGTGGCAGGGGGCCCCGATATGGCCATAGCAGTAAAAAAAAAAGGGAAGAAAAAGAAAATCACAATGCTACACCAAATGTATCCGGTCACTTGTCGGTTAGTTTCGCTAAGATTTATGGATTGTGTTGTCGTTATTTCAAATTCCCAATATATTCAGCTAATGATCATTCTCTTATTGCTTTCACAGATGCCGCGGAAAAAAGGGTGGATTAAAAAGACCAAGGTCCAAGAACAGTTCGTTGATCTGCAGCGCTACAGAACAGGTGACGTTGTGCTTCACATCTATAGAAGGAAGTGGTGGCCTGCACATGTGGAAGGCCGGGACCCTGACGGAAGTATAGAAGTCTCGTTTTGCGGTTTTGACTTTGCGTAAGTTCTTAAACTTTTTTTCTATTGCTTTCCTTTCCAGGTCGTGGACGTCCTGTACAACCAGTTTGATTTAGATTCCCTTTTGTTTTTGCGTGTTCTTGTGGAATGATGACGTCCTATTCGCAGAAATTATACTTTTGTAGAGTTGAAAGACCAGTGTATCGTAACATTTTTTTTTTTTGCTCCTGTAATAACTGAAAAAAAAACTTGACAAGGACAGAAGTGACGTCCTTACAGCAGCTGAGAGTGATCCATGATTTCAAAACATTCTTTCATTTTTAGTCCGGAGAAAGTTTCCGATCCCAGGAAGCTCAAACCGTTTCCTATGGCTGTGGGAATTGGTAATATGTTATTAAGAAATGACAGATTTTTTCCTTCCCTGTGATTGGGTTAAATGTCGGTTTGCAAATCTCCGTTTTGCATGATAGTGCTTCATAAGTTTGCAGGTTCGATTATCTAGCCGGAAGCATCAGACTCAAAAGGACTTGTATTTTTCAGTATCTTAGATGAAATGCTGAATCCCTGTATTGCCAGTTGCACGTTCTCATTGCTAAACGAACTGTATATGCGAGATTTTACTTATTCGATTTTTTTCCTTCCCTGTGATTGGGTTAAATGTCTGTTTTGTCGTTTTATGGTTTGCAAATCCCCGTTTCCGTTGAGTTTTGCATGCTAATGCTTCATTAGTTTGCAGGTCGATTATCTAACTGGAAGCATCAGACCCAAAAGGACTTGTATTTTTCAGTATTTTAGATGAAGTGCCGAATCCCTGTATTGCCAGTTGCACGTTCTCATTGCTAAACGGACTGTATATGCGAGATTGTACTTATTCGTATAACACCTATTTTTAAATTTTCTCTTCGGTATCTGTTCTCTCTGTAACTTGCGTGGAACACAAACTTAAATGACCATTGTGTACGTGTAATTTTTGTGCTCACGCCTTGGAATGATAAAAAAGTATCGTGTTCCTTTACGCACAGTGTGTTTTCGCATGGTTTTTGGGAATGATTTATGTGCGTCTAAACTTGTATGGAATGAAATGTGGAATGATTAAGTATTCCGTCATTTTTTTCTGCAGAAGAGGTGTGTAAAAACCCCGGGAAGGGATATATCAAGGCCTGGGCAGAAGCCGCAAAGAGGTTATGCCGCAGGGATCAGAGCCACTTGACCCATTTTGTGGGTGAAATTGTTGGGGGACCGGTTAAAGATAGTGATGACAGTTCGGATGTTAACCAAGCCTGTAGCCAGATTAAGAAAGCAGCGGAAAATATCCCTGCGTCGATTTCAGGTAATAACAGATGGACGAATATACAACATATATTTTGCTTGACGCGTATTTCTCGTTTCATTCGACATCTTTTTTTTTGTGTGTCTGTGGGTGTGATCCGAAGGGCAGTTTCGTTATTTTCCTGAACCGGAACTTGTAAGACTGGAGCGAAACGGACTGTTGTCAGAATTTTGAACATGCATGTCCTGTGCGGCTAAGCTTTAAATTGTTCAAGGATTAAATAAGGACGTCATAGTTTATGACTCGGCTGTTACATTAGAATGAAACATTGGCATTGGAAGAAATCACAGAGTTCAAATTAATTTTAAAACATGTGTTCATTTCGCTTGCACAGAATTTTCATACAATATCCCCGTTGCAGCGATCGAAAGCCATGAGACAGAAGTTACGGCCACCGTTGGGGAGGGGGTGGCGCAATCCGAAGAACGTAGTTCGGGCAGCGATTGCGTCATTCAAGGCGTTAAAACCATGTCAAAAGAGCTTTGTGAGAGACCAGTGAAAAGGGTAGAGTCGGCTAACACACATTCATCGCAGGGCGAGAAAGACACAAAACTCTCAGCGAATGCGGAATCGGCTGTTGAAGGGGCGTCGTCTGAGAAGTCGCTGGGTAAGTGATGCTTTTGCATTTATAAAGGGTAAGAATTGTTGCTGAGATGTGTCGGAAGGTGTATCGGGATATATGTAGCACTAGTGCAGATTTGGTCAAGCCAACCAGGTGCTGACGTTTCAAAGAATTCAAAACATTTTTCGTGCGTTGTGGTTGTCGGCGAAACGGACTGCTTATCGGTGCCCACTGCTAAGATTGTAAGAGTTTTGTACAGTTCAGCTTTGAATTGAAGATGAAATGTGAAGGTTATTCCTGGGCGCTTCATGGTCTTTTCAAATTTAGTTGCTGTTTTGACTTGATGTGAAGTTGTCAGTGTCTCTGTCGTACGAATTCAGTGATTTAGCGTTTGTAATACCAGTGTTATACTTTTTCAGAAAATGTCCCCGTTGCTGCAATCGGAAGCCGTGACACAGACGTTACGGTCACCGTTGGGGAGGGGGTGGCGCAATCCGAAGAACGTAGTTCGGACAGCGATTGCGTCATTACGGGCGTTGATATCATGTCAAAGGAGCTTTGTGAGAGATCGGTGAAAAGGGAAGAGGGGGCACACACACATTCATCGCAGGGCGAAAAAGACACAGCGAATGCGGAATCGGCTGTTCAAGGGGCGTCTTATGAGAAGTCGCTGGGTAAGTGATGCTTTTGCATTTATAAAGGGTAAGAATTGTTGCTGAGGTGTGTCGGAAGGAGTATCCTGACATATGTAGCAGTAGTGCAGATTTGGTCAAGGGAATCGGGTGCTGGCATTTTAAAGAATTCAAAACTTTTTTCTTGCATTATGGTTGTCGGCGAAAAGGACTGCTTATCACTGCTGTGATTACGGAAGACCTGGGGGGGGGGGGCAATTACTGCTGCTATCCTATTTGGATTTTGCATGTGAAATCCTGCTTAGGCATTGCTTAAGCACTGCCTTAGCAGGATGTCACGTGCAAAATTCAAGTAGGGCAACAGCAGTAGTGGCCCTCCAGGTCTTCCGAATGTGATTGAAAGAGTTTTGTGAGTACAGCTTTGAATTGAAGATTGAATGTAAAGGTTATTCCTGGCCGCTACATGGTCTCTTTAAGCGTAGTTGGCATTTTGATTTCACGTGAAGTTGTCAGTCTCTGTCGTGCGAATCCGCAGTGGTTTAGAGTTTGCAAAACAAATGCAATCCAGGGTGTCCAGCTTTGATGTGCTGCTCATTTCGCTTATGTAGTTAGAATGTGATACATTTTCAGAAAATGTTCCCGTAGCAGCAAGGGGAAGGCGTGAGACAGAAGACAGGGACACTTTTGAATGTAGTCCGGGAAGCGATACCGTTATTACGGGCGTTGGTGCCCTTTTACAAAAGTTTGCTAGCAAGTCAAAGAAAGAGGGGGCAGCTACACATTTTAGTAACACAAAACTGGCTGAAGATGCGAAATTGGGTGCTACAGAGTCGTTTGAGGGCAAATTACTTGGTAAGTGTATTTTTTTTTAACTATTGAAGCATAAGATGTTCTGTTGCCCAGCTGTGTTTAAAGTGGTCACCTCGTGTGTTGCTTATTTTTGTTTTTAGGGTTTGCAACTGCAGCCCATTTCGCTGTTCCAAATAATTTTGTGTTTGCGCCCACGAAAAATGCTCGGAAAGAAACTAAAATATGACTTAAATTCAAAATCCTTTTAACTTTTTTAGGAGTGGTGAAACCTGTACCTCAACCAGTCAAGATCTTTGAGTTGTCCCACAAGACGGAAGGTACTTACACGGTCCAACCAGGGAATACCTACCTTGCAAATGCAATGGGTAAGTCGTATTTAGCTTTGTTATCAATTAAAATACAGCGCTTTTCGCCTTGCACTTTAATCAACAAGGTAACTCAGAGTTATTTATTGGCTTTGTTTCTTTCTCATTTTAGATGTGTTATCAAGTAAGTTGAACATAAAAAAAGTGTGCAGTGCATCTGGTTTCGCGTATATCACATAAATGCATTTACCATTTGCTTGTGTAACTCTCATGTCTGTCATTTTGTTTTGTTGTAGAAGCTGCCGGACTTGTTTGCAGGATGGTACAGAGGCCTGGAGGGGTAGATGCGGAGGTATTTGCGGGACAGGAAATTGCGACATGTGTTGTGAGGGATGTGGTAGAAGGACTGAAACCTGAAGGCATAACTTTTTCCCACATTGAACCCAGGTCTTCACTGCAAACAGTAGATACAAGTGCTATTTTGGGTAGGTTTTACGTATTTCATTTTTTTTTTAGCTGTATGCTTTAATACAATATAATACATTTTACGGTATGGTTGTAAACTGATGAGGACGTCAAGCAAGCGAAACCATCCAGGTTAAGTGCAAGTCTAAAACATAGCAATATCGCGTTTCGCATGTTGAGTGTGTTTTATATGGAAAAGATATTTAGAAATGCATTTTGTTTTTATTTCTTTTGTTTCAGCAGATGTCTTGGCCAAAGCAAGTGATGAGGGGGAGGGGCAGGAGCAAACTAGCCATGAACTTTGTCAGCCACAAGCTACAACAGCACAAGAGCAAAACTTTTTTCCAAATTTATCATTTTCTGAGATGTTGCGTGATGACGCCGAACCTGATCCTGAATTTCTAGAGCACTTGACGACCTGTAGTGCACCCGTAACATCTCGGCAGCGGCCTATTCCATCAACAGCTGTAAGGGAGGAGGACCTTATGCAAGAGCAACAGCACCATGTCTTGGAAAGGTTTTGCGCGCTGACAGAAGAAACAAAAGGTGGTAAGTAAAATAGTTTTTATGCGATGTCCATTTCGCTGGTATTGAGCATTTGTGCAGTGGTAAAGTGTAGTGGTCAGAAAAATATTAATACCGTTAAACGAAGACATTATTGCTGGCGAGACCGCCCCCACACCCAAACGGCTTGTTTCACAAAATCGCAGGACGTAATATTGGTGTTAGTAGGGAGCTATTGCTATCGGTCTGTCCGTTCGTCTGTCCGTAAATTTTTTTGTCTGGGCGATATCTCAAAAACTATTTATCGGAGCTTCACGAAACTTTACAGGAAGAAAGTATATATAGTGTAAATGTGCAAACACCCGTCCGCCGCTTCATCCGTTGCACCTTGTATGTTGTTTTTATCCGGGCGGTATTTCAAAAGAGTAACTGGACCACAGTGATGTAGCTGTTATTGGCTGAAGGCTCTGCATCTCCGATGCCTATGTTTATTATTATTCAAAATTCAGTTCGTTTCACTGCAACATGTCGATACACCAGAATGAAGAAAGTGTACTTGGTGTAATTAGGGAGCTATGATGGGTTGCAACCTTCCCTCTCCTCCCCTCACCCCGCCCCTTTCTCAAAGAAAAAAAAATAGATTGAACTCAGTTTCAGCGCTCACCTCTTGGTACCCTTAATCTGGAGTCTGCTGTGGTTTTTTTTTCAAAATTCAGTTCGTTTCACTGCAATATGTTGATACACCAGAATCAAAAATGTGTACTTGGTGTAATTAGGGGGCTACGATGGGTTGCAACCTTCCCTCTCCCCCCCCCCCTCACCCCGCCCCTTTCTCAAAGAAAAAAAAATAGATTGAACTCAGTTTCAGCGCTCACCTCTTGGTACCCTTAATCTGGAGTCTGCTGTGGTTTTTTTTTTCAAAATTCAGTTCGTTTCACTGCAATATGTTGATACACCAGAATCAAAAATGTGTACTTGGTGTAATTAGGGGGCTACGATGGGTTGCAACCTTCCCTCTCCCCCCCCTCACCCCGCCCCTTTCTCAAAGAAAAAAAAATAGATTGAACTCAGTTTCAGCGCTCACCTCTTGGTACCCTTAATCTGGAGTCTGCTGTGGTTTTTTTTTTCAAAATTCAGTTCGTTTCACTGCAATATGTTGATACACCGGAATCAAAAATGTGTACTTGGTGTAATTAGGGGGCTACGATGGGTTGCAACTTTCCCTTCCCCCCCCCCCGCTCACCCCGCCCCTTTCTCAAAGAAAAAAAAATAGATTGAACTCAGTTTCAGCGCTCACCTCTTGGTACCCTTAATCTGGAGTCTGCTGTGGTTTTTTTTTCAAAATTCAGTTCGTTTCACTGCAATATGTTGATACACCAGAATCAAAAATGTGTACTTGGTGTAATTAGGGGGCTATGGTGGGTTGCAACCTTCTCCCCCCCCTCACCCCGCCCCTTTCTCAAAGAAAAAAAAAGATAGATTGAACTCAGTTTCAGCACTCGCCACTTGGTGCCCTAAATCTGGAGTCTGCTGTGGTTTTTTTTTTTTTAAATTCGGTTCGTTTCACTGCGACATGTTGATACACAACAATGTTTATTTTTTAACCAAAAAGTGCGATATGAGGTTTAGCATTTGCAGTTAATGTTATTAACAAATTGAAGTAACCAGCTCATGATGCAAACATATGAGAGGGGGTTACATTCGCTGTGGTATGGTAGTATTTTGTCCTACTTGTGTAAAAATGACTTGCTTTGCATTTGCCATGATTTCTTTGTCTGAATTTCAGTGCTATTTTAGGTTAATATATTTATTGCAGAGGCGGGAAAAGATTGTGATCCTGAGGTGTTCGAGGTGTCCCTAAGAGAGGTCATTCCGTTAGAACCGAATGTTGAACAACACGTCTCAGATTCATCGGTATTAAGTTCTCCCGTACCAATGGCTCAGATAGAAAACAGTTCTCCCGTATCAGTGGCCCAGATAGAAAAGCCAAAGAGTTTCTCACTGCGAATTCGCCCTAAACAGAAAAGGCTACAGCCCCAGTCCGATGAAAGCTCTTCCGTCGATCGTGACCATGATTCAGACTACGTACCCACTCCAAAAAAGAAAAGGCTCTCAGGAAAAAAACATAAATTTAGTTCAAGTAGCAGTGATGAGGAGTCTGATGAAGCCCCTATCACATCAACTCCACGAAAGGCAGCGAAAGCAACGGTTCGCAGACCAGCAGTGAAAAGTAGCCAGAGATCAGGTGCAAAAGCAATAGTTCGCAGACCAGCAGTGAAAAGTAGCCAGAGATCAGGTGGCAAACACAGTCAATTGAAAGCCTCATCGGCGCCAGAGAAAGACAAAAGAGGGAGACAGAAATATCTTACAAAGTCGGAGTTACAGCCCAAGTCCGTCAGAAGCTCTGGCCACGCTCATGATGGTGATTCAGACTCCGTACCCACTGCGAAAAAGAAAAGGTTACCAGGAAAAAAACATACATTTACTACAAGTAGCAGTGAGTCTAATGAAACCCCTGTCACAACTCCAGGAAAAGCGGCGAAAGCAACGGTTCGCAGATCAGTGAAAAGTAGCGAGATCTCAGGCGACGAACACGGTCAGATGGAGGACCCATCGGTGCCTGTTGGAGAAAAAGACACAACAGAGGGACCGATGTTTAGTTCAAGTACCGACAGATCCGTATCTACGCCCGTCACATCGACCCCAATGAAATCACGTCGCAAGTCAGCGAAACGAACGGTTTCAACACCATCAGCTTTAAGAAGCGAAACCTCGGATACAGAACCAGCTACTGCAATTGAATCTTCAACGGTAGCAACTGCGGATAGTGATTTCGATCTACCAAGACTGGACCCAGCCAGTAAAAAAAAGCATTGTTGTTTCTTCTGTCACAAATTGATTGCACGTGTAGCCGAACATTGCACAGGCGTCCATCGAAACGAAGACGAAATAAAAGTTATAAAAGAAATCAAAGACAAGCGTTGTCGTGCATTGGAATGGGATAGAATTCGAAAATTGGGAGATTATTGGTACAACAAACAGGCCAAAAAGAAAGGGTTGAAAGACTTAATTGTCAAATACCGAAACACCATGAGGAAGAGGGAGAGAGCGACTGAAGAAAAAGAGTACCTGTTGTGTCCATACTGCAAGGCAATGATAACGAAAGAAAACTTCGCACGTCATCAAAGGAGGGAATGTAAGCAAAATGCAGATCGACGGGAAAAAGGAGAGAAAATTGATACGCCCGAAAAAACTACGCGAAAACGACTTGTTCCTGAGGCAAGAGCTAAAATGATGCAAGTGGACACCAAGTCTGAATCTGTTAAAAAGGCTTTGGCACGCATGCACCCGTGTCATACGACGGAGATCATAAAGAACGACAAGTTGCTGCTAGAGCTGATGGAATTTTTATCCGATAAACATGGTCATATGTCGAAGGCGCAAAGTATGATAACACAACCCGTCATAGCTTTGGCAAAGTTACTTAAGCTGTGTCGCGAGAAATATCCCGATGTTTTCGTAAGCAGTGAAGACCTAGTCCACCCTGGCCACTACAGGCTAATGGAGAGCGTTATTAAAATGTCCCAGGACGAAGGACCAGCATCACAAGAAGAATTCAGCCATCCATCGGCGGTTATGAGATTAGGAGGAACTCTAAGAACCCTTGCAACCGAATACGAGATGCATTGCCTACGAAATGGAGACTACTCGAAAAACAAGATTGCCTCTGTGTTCCATTCTGTGCTCGATCGTTATTACACATGTTTGTCCAGACGAGCTAACTTCCTGCTAAAGCGACGAAAATTTAACAAGAGAAAAATTCTGCCAATGTTTCAAGACATTGACAAGTTTTTCCAACACATATCGAACAGAATGAAGGTACTTCATACGAAACCGGCGAAAGAAGACATCTATAGGGAAGTCGTGGTGTATACCCTCGCACAGGTGATAATGTTCAACAGAAAACGCAGTGGTGAGGTCGAAAGGTTGCTATTGAAGGATTTAACTGACGGTCTGAAAATTTCATCAGAGCCAGATCCCGAATATCTAGCGGGAATGCAGGAATTCGAAAAGCAGTTGGCAAGCAAATTGATCAGGATTGAGTTCTTGGGGAAATGCTCTAGACGAATATCGGTGCTGTTAACAAACGATATGCACGAAAACATCAAGCTGCTGCTGAAGCTACGCGAAAAGTACGTCCACAAGAACTCGGTTTATGTCTTTGCACGTCCCGGAAATTATAACACACCGATGGAGGGGCACGTCGCGGTAAAAAAGGTAGCAGTGGAAGCAGGCCTTACCGACTTGAACATTTTTAATTCAACAAACATGCGAAAACACCTTGCAACGATGTCGCAAGTGTTAAACTTGCCGCACGTAGAGCAGGACTTTTTGGCAAATTTCATGGGTCACGACATAAGGGTTCATAGGGATTACTACAGATTACCGGTCGACATTGTCGAAAAGAGTAAAGTGGCACAGGTCCTCATTGCCATAAACAGTGGGAAGCCAAGGGAACCATACCAACAAACGGGCTACGAAGCGTTGCCGGATGTGGAAATTGGCGAGGTGACTGCACAGGGTGGACCAACGGAAAGTAGGTTTATGTTGCACTTTACGTGCAAAATGTACTTCAAAATTTGTAAGAAAATTTGAAAAGTATAGTTAGCTGACTTTGTAACAGGGAGATGTTAAAAAACCCAAAAAATGTTTTAAGATGTGTGTGTTTCAGTACGTTTATTTTCCTACTTTTTTCGACCCCGTTCCCATGTATGTTTTACAGCTGAGAAGATTTGAAGTAACACACAGTTCAGTTTGGCGCGAAAATGACGTGTATATGTAATTGGGAGTTAATTTGATACCCGTCTATGCTGTTCGCAGGTGATGTTGAAGAATCAGACGGAGAGGGAGAAGTGGACGTCATAAGAGAGACGGAGCAACGACTGCTGGGTAAGAAACCTATTAATCGGATTTCGCTTGAATTGTGCGTAAACAGTCAGGAGTAAAGTTGTGTAAGATGATAAAGGGGTGATATTTGTAATGACTATTTCATTAAACGTTTTTTTTTTATTATTTTTTTTTAAACATTGTTCAGAATGTAATTATCATTTACAAGGCTGTACAAAACATGAGACAGTAGTAATAAAATGTGTGACCTTTGAATTTCGCAGGTTTTTGGTACTGCTGCAACTCCGCCAATGTTATTTATAACAAAGTGGCATTTTTTTATGTTTTTACAGGCGATCAAGCAACTCGTCCCCACTTCAGTGAAGTTGAAGTGGCTCTCATGAAGACCATATTCAAGAAAGAATTACACCACAGAGGTAGTCTTCCAACGTTAGATGAAGTGGAGGATCGAGTTCGAGACGAGGAAATGTTACTGGGTCGTTCTGTGAGAGAAATCTTCAATTTCCTGAAAGCGCAGAAGAAAAAAAGTACCAAAGCAAAAAAACAACAAACAGCAGCTCCTTCCGCTCCTGCTCCACCGACCGCTGATGCTTCAGACGATAGTTCAGGTACAAGCATACAAGCAAAAATATTAAAGAAAGATGTACTTCACATTTCGCATGGAGTGAGAGACTAAGAAAATTTTAGTGTAGATGAATATTTAACATTGTTTTTAATTGTATGTTGTTGACCCTTCACTATGTA
The DNA here is from genome assembly GCA_949752745.1 of Protula sp. h YS-2021. NCBI lineage: Eukaryota > Metazoa > Annelida > Polychaeta > Sabellida > Serpulidae > Protula > Protula sp. h YS-2021. Next base: position 107,969,939 of record OX457024.1, read on the forward strand.
TAATTAATTTCTCTTGCATATAAGCAAAAACATTGCATTTAGACGTGTTCATTTATGTTTTTCTTTCAGACGAGGTGGAATATGAAATTCCTTTGCCTGTCACCTCAGTATCATCACTTATGAAAAAGAAACGGAAGAAATCCGGTCACAGCCGCAGGTCAGAGAGTCCCAAGAAAACTAAAGGTAGGATTTAACAGAAAGCATTCGGTTCACATAAATTTTAGGTGGTACATTTCGCGTGGTTCTGTTAATAGCGTTGCGAAAACTATATTGAATGTAACGTGTGCTTTCGCAAGAATTGACAGTTCATTGCACTTACATTTTATAATCTCGCCTTATCTTTTGCAATGCTCGACACTTAATGTAAACTCACAAATTTATTTTGCTAGATACACATGTTTTACACTTGTGCAAATTATTTTACAGGTTCGAGTAGGCCGTGGACAACAGAGGAAAAAGAGGCGGTGCATAAACATTTCCAAGGCCACATTGACCGATACAAGCCGCCAACGATGAAAGAAATCAAGTCCTGCCTTTCAGAGGAAAGTGATATTTTAGGACACAGGAACAAAGTTCAGTTGCGGGCATACCTTTCAAATTTGTACAAGAGAAATAGAAAGGCGGAAGAAGCTTCAGATCCGTTTAAAAAATAAGAAAATATTTTGGGGACATTTCGCTGTGATATCATGTTTGTGGTATTCTGTTTTGGTTTACACAAGTGCGGGGAGTTTTCTTTTTAACTGTCAGTTCGAAAGTTCTCTGTTCGGAGTGACCAATTTCAAAGTTTATGAACGTTGTGAGATTGGGTAGTACGAGTAAATAATATGTGACAGAGTCTCAAAACTTGCAAATTTTGCTGATGTTTCTGTGAGTAAGAACATTTTGGTGTTCGCACATTTCGCATGGTTGTGTACGTACATTTGGCATGTCAATTCGAAAGCTTTAACTGTGTTAATTGCAGGCAACTTTTCTCACACCAAGTGTGACTTTGATACGTACAAAACCATGCGAAATGTGCGAACACCAAAATGTTCTAATTCACAAACATCGGCAAAATTTATTTTAATTTGTAAGGGAGGGGGGCTGTGCTGTGACGTTCAAGTCTTACCTTGGCACGGGGTTCGTGTGTGGGACTAACTGTGTAACTCGAGTGGGAAGGGAAAAATGTTGAAGACGCAAAGCGCACGGTAGCGGAGTAGAAAGGATAAATATACACTTCCTTCGTTGCTATTCATTGTATAACATGTTTTTTATGCTTATGTTTCTGTCGTTGCATTTTCTGGCGGTGAAACGTGATGTCTTCCATGGTGTTAGTAATGTCAGTGTTTTCATGGTAACACTGGACGTAGTGTTGTAAGTCGGCATCGGGGGCCATCGGTTGTGGCGTTATTACTTAAACTCGTGCGGTTGGTTTAAACAAAGCACTTGCTAGGTAGACAGGAAAAGGTGTATTGACAAACATACTCATTTAATATTGGGGGTGGGTGGGTGGGATTGGTGGTAGGGGATTGTCGATTTATCAAGAGCTTTCAAAAATTACGGGGCAGGTTTTTTCGTTTTCCAGTATTAAGTCAGGACACCTGTCTTTATGAAATCATGCTGTTTGACCCAGCGAGTATTTGTTTTAATTTGTTTTTAGTTTCGCTGTCAGAAAGCGTACTTGTTAGAAATGAAAGTAAGGGAGGGGGGCTGTGCGGTGACGTTCAAGTCTTACCTTGGCACGGGGTTCGTGTGTGGGACTAACTGTGTAACTCGAGTGGGAAGGGAAAAATGTTGAAGACGCAAAGCGCACGGTAGC
>OX457024.1:107971936-108000323 GCA_949752745.1 Protula sp. h YS-2021
CCCACCCTTCCCCCACCCTTTCTCCCCAACCTCTCCCCCACCCTCTCTCCCCACCCATCTCTCTCACCCATCTCCTTCCACCCTCTCCGCCACCCTCTCTCCCCCCCACCCTATCTCCCCTCTTCCTCCCCCCTCTCTCACCATCCTGACCCCTTCACTCACGATTCTATGAACACCTGACCCCTTCACTCACGATTCTATGAACACATAAGCCAGCATGTCAATCACGAATCTCTCTACCGTCACCGTCCCCGCCCCCTCCTCTCACCGTCCCCGCCCCCTCTTCTCACCGCCCCCGCCCCTCCCCCCCCCTCCCCCCGCCCCGTCACTTGACCCCTCCCTGGTACATGTGGAGCAATATCCGTGACAACTACAACAAATACCATAGGCAATGCCAACGGGGGCGTGTTGTTGCTCTGTTCAATACAGCGTGGGGGAACTTGGTGGAGGGGGTGGAGGATGTGGGGGGGGGGGGGCACGGGTGGCCACAACATCGTCGACACACATCCCTCTTTTTCAGTGATTTAAATAGCCTCAGCTTCTAGCAGCACTTGAAATAAACCACAGAACAAGCTCTCTTATGTCAACGTGTTAACCTAATATTGCTTGTTTATATCAAAACGGAAAAAAAATGCTGGAAGTTCAGCTGCACTTTTATACCACGCATGCTTCCTGTTTCCCCTTCCTTTGTATCAAACCTGTGCTTCGCCTTTATCTCAGGGTTGAGATTTCGCGGTCGCCCGTGGCGACCAACTTTTGGCTCGGACGACCAACTTTTTTTGAGTTGGTCGCCCGAAAATACTTTTTTTCTGAGTATTTTCAGGTAAATACTGTTGATTATTTTAAACACCATTTCGTTGTTGTTTTTTCATGTGAGGCGGGCTAGACAAATTTCACAAAAATTGCGCCGGGCGACTAACTTTGTTGCCGGGCAACTAGAAAATTTTCGTATCTCAACTCAACCTGATATCTATATTTTTATTGATAAAAACACCGGGTTATACCGACCTTATCATTATAAAACCAAAGACCTGGATACGGTATAGCGTAGTTAAACAGAGCACGGGAGCATGGCGACTAACAGCTGTCGTGTAATTCATTCACGGACGCTCTACTCATGCCACCGCTGCTAGACCCGACTAAGCCCAAAATCCAGTCACAATTCATTCCACTGATTTCTCAAGACAGAGGTGAGTCCTTTTTCTTTTTTTCTTTCTTTTTTATTTTTTTATTTTGTCTTACTGTTTTTTTCGATACTTTGTGTTTGTTTTTTTACTCGCCCTCCCTCAGTGCACCCCCGCCCACGCACGCGTGTCACGTGATCAGCACGTGATGGAATTTGGACAATATTAGCAGCACTCGGCACGATGTGATTTAAGTGGACCAGCTGTTTTCTTATGGCTGGCTTTCAGTTACTCAATCTCGCGCATTTGTCCTCTTTGATAAGCATATGCCACTGGGGGTTCCAAGGGGTTTGCGGGGGGGGGGGGGGGTGGGGGTGGGCGCGTAAATCAAGTAACACCCCAGCATTTCTCTGGGCTAACTTCACTGAAATAGATTTTCATTTAATTTCCGCACAGTCGTTCCTGTTTTCGTCGAATGCGGACTTTTTTCATCACACGGCACTTCCGCACTGATACCCTTTTCTTTTAGGGGAAAAAATGACATAATAACTTCATTAACGAGAACCGAGAGAAGGAAGGACAACGCACCTGGAAGGGGGAAGAAGGGAGGGGGGAGGGGGAGAAGCAGCGGGAGAAACGCTCCGTGCCGCATACACCCTTCCCCATAAGGCACAAACAAAGGTGAACCGCGGGACGAACCTCTCGCTGCACACTTTGGTCCAGTACATCACGCACCCCTGCCATACGCCCCACTCCCCCCCGCCCCCCTGCCATACGCCCTCCCCCATCCCGCCCCCCCCCCCCCCCCACGGCACACACAAAAAGTGAACCGTGGGACGGAACCTCTCGCTGCACAAATCCCGGCCCAAAACACCACGTCCCCATACACCCGCCCACACCAAAGGTCAACCGCAGGGAGAAACAGCTTGCTTCACGCACTTCGTTCCAATACGCCCCTCCCCCTTCCGGAGGCAGGGGGGGGGGGGCAGGAAGCAGAGAGGGAGTGACAGACAGAGGGAGGGAGGTGTGACCTACTTGGTGATGTATCGCCGACCACGCCCCCCCCCTGCCACCTCCCCTCCACTCCCCCGCCCCCCTGCCACCTGCCCTCCACCCCCGCCCCTCGGGAGAACGGTGTGACTTACTTGGTAATGTATCCGCCCTGGGGGCCTCCCATGTCGCCGACCACGACGCGCGGACCGTCCGTGTTCACCGCGCCATCCTCGTCCTTCTTCCACGTGTTAGCGTACTCTGAACCCTTCTCAAAATTTTTCGCTCTGTTTTTGTTATAAACAGTGTGGTTTTAGTTTTTTTTATTTGTCTGCCAATCATAGCAGACGAATCCGCTTTTCCGTCCATTCACCGATGTTCCCGACTTTTTCTTTTTTTTCCTTTTTGGAAATCTGAGTGCTCAGCTTGGGCGCCACTCAGTTGGGAACCTTGCTGGTTGCACATAAAGTTAAGGGCATAATCGGGGAGGGAGGGAGGGAGGGAGGGAGGGGGGGGGGGCAACGACGTGTTCATAAGCTTGAAGCGAGTGTGCCGGTCGTGACGTAAGCTCAGTTATGACGTGCACTGAGCAGTGACGTAAAACATGTCAGCCATCTTGTGCTGTGGTGGTAAAAATTTGTGGTGTGGTTATTTGCAATGTGGTTATATGCATTTTGGGAGTGCACTTATTCACTAAGAGGCCTTAGGGCGGGGTCGTTGTGTGAAGATGAATAACGCGCACACGTATAAAACAGCGAAGCCAAATTCATCACCGCGGCGTTTGTTCACAAGCAAGGCGGTGCATCGGGATGATTTGATTTTAAAAAAAATTCTAGTTGCTATTTCGATATCTAAACCAAATCGTGCAAAATCAAAGTGTAAAAAGAAGCCCAGAAAGCGGCTTGTTTTTATTATGAAACGTTTTAAAGCCAATGCTATGAAAAAATCCAAGCAATTTTGTAATCAAAGCAGAAACAACTGAAAATACAAATTTTAATTAAAAGAAATGGGAATGACTGAAATTGAAGTTACTTAAAAATCTTAATATCAAGCAATTATTTTAAATACATGAGAAAAATGTGAATTGTATAAGTATACAAAAAAGAATTTAAAAGCTATTTAATGTCTATAAAATCCGTATTTATATACATTGCAGCAAAAAACTTAAACTAATTTAAAACAAATAATTTCTGTATATTTTTTAAATTAAAAAATATACGACTGTTAACCGCTCAATAACGGTAACTTTTTCTCATCAAAACGGAATATTCCATTTTTCGAATGCAAATAATGGAATTTCCACAACTGGTAGTGAAAATTTCCACAGCTCCTCACCGCTTCCATGGCAAGACACAGCAGGCCGCAACATTTTTCCATGCCCTGTAAATTCTTCTCCGCATCTTTCATGTCTTGATTAATCTGATCCATGCCTTCTTCAATTCTATCCAATTGCTCTGAAAAACATCACTCATATTTGATTTTTATTTCAGTTTGTTTTTTTTTTCTCGTAAATTAGTATATCTCGGCAATTAATCATATCAAATAACAATTACTCAATGTCACAATTTAACATTTCCACTGAAATCTATTTTCCAGCACTACTGACATTTATCAATTATGTTGTTTGTATTTTTAAGATTTTATTTTCACGGCTTTTGAACTTTTTTTGGAAGGAAAATTATACTTGCAACTCCTTGGTACACACAGTTCAACCTGAGTGCTACCATACAGCAGCATACCTGACACACGAACAACTAGAGCGGCCAGTGCATCAACAGGTGGGAAGAATAACCAAAATTGTGTTTATTCAAGAATGACCGGGGACATTCGAAGATGAGAATCACTGCCACCCCTCTCCCCTACCCCCGACCCCCCCCCCCCCCCAGTAATTGCACTCATGTTTACAACGAATACAATAAGCACAGCCCACGATCATGAATACACCCCAGTACAACATGTACTGTCAACTATAATGGCAAGGGCATCAAAACACGTGTGTACCCTAACATACGACACAATGAGCTTGAGAGGGCATATGCTTGTGTTGATTTTTTTTCCAAAACAAGCAAACTATACAAAAGAGTCATACAAAGTATGCTAGTGTAGCAAGCCTTGAAGGCGGGTCAGAATGAGGGCATAAGTAGAATTCGATGTACCTCCTTGGGCGTCTAACATAGCCACAGTTTTTGCTCCAACATGCTGACTCTACACAGGTAAAAACAGAACAAACCAAAACAGTACCCAACAGTTAGAACTAAGGTACAAATCAGACATGCAAGGGATGAGTGGCTTGCCAAAAAAAAAAAAAAAAAAAGAAACCAGTAATCGGCAGACTTTAAAGCTTCTGAAATGTACGTAAAAAGTAATCTGCCCTTCGGCTTATAAAAAAATCGAAAATTTCAGTATTTTTAAGTATTAACTTCACATTTGATTGTTGATACTGAACGATTACGATTCAACCACAATACCTAAATACAAATTGATACGTTCTAATTTGTCAACTCAACAACATAAATACCAAGTGAACTTGTTTGAAAGCATGCGCGCTTAGTGTGTTCGTGAGAAGGTATCGTCACCGGAGGCGGCCAGTCCACTAGTTCCCCTCCTCAACCCCCCCCCCCCAAAGGTATTGAACAACAATTGAATAATGGACCTGACCACGAAAGCTGCGAATTTCAACTCAGTAGCAGTGCACAATATTCGCTAAAAAAAAAAAAAAAAAAACAAGGCAAAAAAATAAATAAATAAATAAATAAATAAATAAAAAATAAATAAATAAAATAAAAAGGGTTTCAAACATCTATCTTCATATTCACTTAAGATATAACGGTGCTTAAACGTTTTCACAGAAATTACGTGTACACACAAGCTCAAAGGGGTCGGGGGGGGGGGGAGGGAGATGAGGGGGGTTAGGGTGGGGCTGGGGGTAAATGTCAACAGTCTAACTTCATGTAAGTAGGCAGTTCGAACAGCAGGACTTCCTGCGAATAACCAAGATACGGCAGATAATGCTAGTTGCTTCTAGCTACCTGAAATTCATCCATTTCATACGTCCATTTCATACATCTATTTCATACATCCATTTCGCCACGTATCTGGCTGATTTCGTCCGAAAAAACGGCAAATTTTCTGAGATGCTTTGAAAATCAAATTTTGTCATCGCCTGTTATAACCCATAAGAATGTAATCCTCTAGTCATCTGCAGAACTTTTTCCTTTCTATTTATTTATTTATTTATTTTGCAGGCGTCACTCAGACTTCATACCAACATCATGCTTGAGGTAACAGAAAAACCCACCCGAAATTGACTGTTTTTATGTTTGAAAAAAAAAAAAACACGGCGACAAAACAAGACAAGTCACACTCTCTGTTCCAGATTAATAATAAACAGTCAGGTTCATAAGTCACATATATGCTGCCGTGAAAATTATTTCGCATGTCAAACTTGAATTGTTTAAGCTAATTAAGAATTCCAGCAATTTTTCTTTTTAAATATGCGAGCTTCTCCTTATCTTTAATGAAGAACATACATAACGGGGAATAAGATGAGGAAGAAGATTGGGAACCAGCCGAGGAACAGGATGAGGAACAAGATGAGGAACTAGCTGAAGAACAGGATGAGAAACCAGCTATGGAAGATTGGGAACCAGCTGAGGAACAGGATGAGGAACAAGATGAGGAACCAGAAGAGGAACAAGCTGAGGAACAGGATGAGGAACAAGATGAGGGACCAGCTCAGGAACAGGATGAGGAACCAGCAGAGGAACCAGCTGAGGAACAAGATTGGGAACCAGTGAGGAACAGGATGAGTAACAAGCTGAGGAAAAGGATGAGGAACCAGCTGAGGAACAAGATTGGAAACCACTGAGGAACAGGATGAGGAACAAGATGAGGGACCAGCTCAGGAACAGGATGAGGAACCAACAGAGGAACAAGCTGAGGAACAGGATGAGGAACCAGCTGAGGAACAAGATGAGGAACCAGCTCAGGAACAGGATGAGGAACAAGCTGAGGAACAGGATGAGGAACATACGTAGTCTCTCAGAGCACTTGTAAATGTGAATCCGCCAATCGTTGCTATATACTGCTTGCCTGAATTAAGCAAACTTTGATTCCAGTTCTATGTTAAGTTACGTTTTTTTTTTTTTTTTTGTCTTTGTTTTTTTTTTTTGTTTTTTTTTTTTTTTTTTTGCGGGCCGGTTTGGGTCGTTCGACTAGGTCCAATTTCCAGATCAGGTAGCCCATAATCAGCCTAGCCAGGTCACTGACTTCAAGATCAGAACACCATAATCGAAATGTATATATTTTTGTATGACGCAAAAAAAAAAAAAAGAAAAAAAGAAAAGAAAAGAAAAAGCAAGCTGAAATTTGTCGGCTCGTGCTACACACATTGACTGGGCGCTCGAGATGATATTTGTCAAAGATCACCTTCCACGGTTTTTCATGCTCTAACGCAAACTGCAGGAGAAACTCAAAACAGTTTTTGATTAGAAGCACTGCGCAGAAACTGCAGATCTGTGAGGGGCGGGGGGGGGGGGGGGCAGGAGGAAGGGAGGACTGAAGGGGGCAAGGGATGGGGGGAGAGGGGGAGGGGCGGGGGTTTGAAGGCACGCCCTCACAAGGCCATGCTGTAACAATCTCACTACCCAAGATAGAACAACCGAGGTCTAAAATAAGTAAGCAATTTTGCATTATCTGCAAAGTGCATTACTCTTCTAGGACAGAAAACAACTATGCGACTTGCCAGAGATTTGACAGATGTTGCTTTAGGGCATCAGATTCGATGGTGTGTGCGCGTTGTTTTTGGTGACGTTTTTTTTTTTTTTTGGGTCAGAAGCTTTGCTTGCATCACAACCCTCCTCGGTCAGCCAAAACAGAGACTCCGTCTGTCCCCTGATGGAGTTACATCAAACCCCCTTTTTCCAAACCAAGTAAATTTCTTTCTACACAAACACATTCTTCAGGCTTGCCCCATAAATAACAAGCATGCCATTTCTCCTGACAAAATAGCAGGATACAAAAACAAGTTCTCGCAGACACGGCACGAGACATTTTGTCTGGCCGACTACTCCTGGGAACATGAGCATCTACCTGACTCTGTTCTCGGTACCTTTTTTTGTCAAATAGTCAGACCTTCTTTATGAATGGCCTCTTACTAGCCAAGCAGACTCTATCTACAGACCCCCCCCCCCCCTCCCTTCCGACTTCCCCCCCCCGACCCCACCTCCCTTCCCACTCCTCCCTCCCTTCCCACTCCTCCCCCTTCCATTCATACTCCCTAAAAGAATCGAAACTATCCAACCCACAGAGATGCTCAACCGAAACACCAACGCACGGGACTGGATGGGGGGGGGGGGGGGAGGGAGTGGGGGCGGGGGGTGCTGAACGGGAGAAACCTGTGAATTGTATAGGCCATTATTCGACATAATTTTAACGTTATAGAACGGTAAGGGGTTATAAAATTGCATGCAATGTGCGCGTTTATGTGACTAACGGTCAGCCCCGGTATTCACAGAAGTTAACTGCACAGTTAACTGTACTCTGTACAAGAGAAATCAGCTCATTTAGCTAAATTACGCACACAATGTTTGCTTGAACTTGTTTTAATGTAAAAGTAAAATTCCTCAATTTACTTTTAGTTAGCTAGAAGTTCGATTTGCTACATGAGCAGTTAATGGAATTTGTTAATTGTACAGTTAACTTTTGTAAATATCTCACGGCTAATCCATTTCACCTGCATCTGTTTTTTTTTCTTTCTTTCTTTTTTTAATCTACATACACATTGTGTTTTGGTCACAGAACAAGCGTCAATTTTGCCATGAACCTACGGACACGCTGGAACGAAAAAAAACACACTTTGCATAACTACCCCCCTCCGCCCCCCCCACTCCGGGCTCAGGTTATCACACCACAAATTCATCCACTTCAGGCAACAGTCCATCCCGATCAAAACACGCCCCCCCCCCATTCTCCAAAAAAAAACAAAAAAAAAAAAAAAAAACAAACAAACAAACAAAACACACACACACACTTTACATAACTACCCCTCCACCCAGGCTCAAGTTATCACACCACAAATTCATCCATTTCAAAGAACAGACCAACACCTCCCCCCCCCCCCCCCTCCACAACAACAAAAATCAATAAATAAATAAATGCATCAATAAAATAAAACCTCCATTCATCAGTTCAATTGAAATCGCACAAAACAAGATTTGCTTGGTTCTGATTAAAGCAAAGTATATTTTCGCAAATTATTTATATTTCATAGAAAATTTCGTGAATGCTTTCACATTTGGGTGCTTATTTGACTTTAATAGGGAAAAAAAGGAACACGTGTGTGGATCACTTCAGCTCGCCTTAACTAACCGAACTGGAGTAACGAATATTCTTGCTAAAAAAAACGAAAATCAAACGGAAACCGAAAAAAATCTTACACACAGCCCACCCGTTCAAGCAGGTGTCAGGGGGAAGGGGGTGGGGGCACTGAAAGGCCCAGGAATATTGAGATATTTCGTTCAATTCCAGCGAATGAGAAATGGCTTTTAGGGAGCCACAAGAACGAAGGTCACTGATTGGTTTCAGCCAACTGCTTGGGGTTCCACGGCCTGCTTCTTAACGAACTGTGTAAGCCAGGATTGCCACAAAATTTTCAACAACAACAAAAAAAAAAAAATCCCCTGACTTTTTCACGACTTTTTACTGGGTATTAATTGCAATTAAGATCCAGAATCAACAGGATTGAGGAAGATATATGCTACACACTTAACCAGGTGGTTGCCTTCTGACACAGGTCTCACGGGGAAGGGATATCGGACTTGTATTTCAACGTGAGAATTCAATACCAGTGTGCCATTCAGTTGCATAACATAAAATAATAAGAAATATATAATCCTGAAATTTCTGACTTAGTTCTGACAGTCCTGAATTTGTTCACAGTTTAAAAGTCTTTTTTTTTCCCTGACCTTTTCTGATTCGATTTTTTTTTACTCCCGGGCATTTTTTATATCTGTGGCAACCCTGGTTATAGATGTGTTACCGGTGTGAATCTGGAGATGGGTTATCGCCAGAACTCCTTTACACTGGTTCTGTAATTAAAAAAAAAAAGGCTGACTACTAAGGGATTGCGCCTGTGCCAGCAGTGAGGGATCACTGAGGGATTGCGCCTGTGCCAGAAGTGAGGGACCACTGAGGGATTGCGCCTGTGCCAGCAGTGAGGGGCCACTGAGGGATTGCGCCTGTGCCAGCAGTGAGGGACCACTGAGGGATTGCGCCTGTGCCAGCAGTGAGGGACCACTGAGGGATTGCGCCTGTGCCAGCAGTGAGGGACCACTGAGGGATTGCGCCTGTGCCAGCAGTGAGGGGCCACTGAGGGATTGCGCCTGTGCCAGCAGTGAAGGACTACTGAGTGATTGCGCCTGTGGCAGCAGTGAGGGACCACTGAGGGATTGCGCCTGTGCCAGCAGTGAGGGACCACTGAGGGATTGCGCCTGTGCCAGTGGAGAGGGACCACTGAGGGATTGCGCTTGTGCCAGCAGTGAGGAGGGTTGGGTGGGGGGGGGGGGGGGAGGGGCGTTCAGAAAGTACGCTTACCTACTTTATGGATGGCCTCTAATAGTATCTGAGCACTTGTCAGCGTATTACAGCACTTGGCATATACTTGAGCACTAGGCGTCTATTTGAGCACTTAGCGGAGCATTAGAGCACTTGGCAACGTATTTCAGCATTTGGCGGCGTTTTAGAGCACTTGGCACTAAGGCACTAAGGCGGAACATCTATTGTGATTGAAAACAAAGTTATTCCACTGCGCTTACAATCGACAACCACACGAAACGACGCTGGGTGTTTCAAAGAAGCCACAGAGAGAAGATTATGGCAACAGCGAATGTCGTCAACACGACACCCGGGAAATTTCTCAACAACTCACTGGACTCGCAAGTTCTTCAAGTCTAGACGTTTTTAAATGAATACAAGACATTGGTGACAAGAAGGTGTCACTAAAAGGCTTGAAATGACGCCCGTGAACCGTTACCATGGCTACCAGCTGCTACGTCAAATATTCTGCTCCAATAAAAAGAATATGACTATTGAGGAGAGAAAATAAGGCAGTGAAATTTCATAGCTTTTCCTAGGCAACAAAAAAAAAAAAAAAAAAAAAAAAAAACTGGGCTTGAAATGAATGTTACCATGGCCACCGGTTATTCCCCATGGCAACAATAGACTGCCTTAATACAGATTATAACTATATCACAGGTATGTGTATCGGCATTTAGCCGAACAACATTTGGCGCCGAACGACACACAGCCGATCGACACGTGGCCGATCAAAACATCTAGCCGAACGACACCTGACCGAGCAACATTCAGCCGAACAACATGTGTCCGAGTAAAGATTTGGCCGAACGACATCAGGCCGAGCAACATTCAGCCGAACGACATGTGGCCGAGTAAACATTTAGTCGAACGACATATAGCCCAGCAACATTCAACCGAACGACATCACGTACACATCACTGCACGCGTTCATCAAAAAAGGAGTTCCGCACTAATTTTCACATGATTCCGATTTTGTTCCCAATGACTGAGGTTGAGGAGGAGGAGGGGGGGGGGGGGGGGGTCAGCGAGGGTGGGGTGAGAGGAGAAACGTCAGAGAATGCGTAAGGAGACATTTCTAGGAAAACATCCCAGGAGTCGCAGCTGTACTTTCTGCCAACATAAATCTCCATCATCTCAAACATAATGGATTTCTGATATTGGCAATATCAGACATGATCGATACCCCTAAATAACATCCCAACAGCATTTATTAAATAAGTGCCGGTGTCAGGATTGAGACCAACTGGAAAATAAAAGCCTTCACAGGTTCGCAGACTAGACTTCAAAACGCCACAAAAAAAAAAAAAAAAAAAAAAAAAAAATGCCTTCATCAAGTCGCTGTGACTCAAATGCACTATAATTTTCTTTCTTCTGGTTTGACCAAGAAGCGTTTCCGATTTCCGAAAAATTTGGCACTTGAGAAAGACGGATCATGATGACCCACACGTCAGACTGGTAACGCACTGACGGATCATGATGACGCACACTTCAGACTGGTAACGCACTGACAGATCATGATGACGCACACGTCAGACTGGTAACGCACTGACAGATCATGATGACGCACACTTCAGACTGGTAACGCACTGACGGATCATGATGACCCACACTTCAGACTGGTAACGCACTGACGGATCATGATGACCCACACTTCAGACTGGTAACGCACTGACGGATCATGATGACGTACACTTCAGACTGGTAACGCACTGACGGATCATGATGACCCACACTTCAGACTGGTAACGCACTGACAGATCATGATGACGCACACTTCAAACTGGTAACGCACTGACGGATCATGATGACGTACACTTCAGACTGGTAACGCACTGACGGATCATGATGACCCACACTTCAGACTGGTAACGCACTGACGGATCATGATGACGTACACTTCAGACTGGTAACGCACTGACGGATCATGATGACCCACACTTCAGACTGGTAACGCACTGACGGATCATGATGACCCACACTTCAGACTGGTAACGCACTGACGGATCATGATGACCCACACTTCAGACTGGTAACGCACTGACGGATCATGATGACCCACACTTCAGACTGGTAACGCACTGACGGATCATGATGACCCACACTTCAGACTGGTAACGCACTGACGGATCATGATGACGCACACTTCAGACTGGTAACGCACTGACGGATCATGATGACCCACACTTCAGACTGGTAACGCACTGACGGATCATGATGACCCACACTTCAGACTGGTAACGCACTGACGGATCATGATGACCCACACTTCAGACTGGTAACGCACTGACGGATCATGATGACCCACACTTCACTGCTAAGTATGTAAGCGCGATGGCAGCTTCAAGTATCAGGGTACAGGAACCTCCACCCCCCCCCCCCAATCACCACCAACACCTTCACCACCACCACTACACCACAAACAACACCTCCAAAAGCAGGGACGTATGCTACTCATATGCTCCCCTCCTCACACCACCACCACCACCACCACCACCATCACCACTACCACCACCACCACACCACCACAAGCAATGCTCCTCACTTACACGAGTCTCTTCATCAAATATCTTAACGCAAAAGTCGCCCTCCTTTTGGGACACCACAGCACTCTTCACAGAGCACACACGGGTGAAGGAGGTGTATTTTTAGACGACAACAAAGGTCAGCTCAGTGGTCTTTGCACAAAAACAGTTGTCAAACAAATAACAGTTGTGACTTCCACGTAGGTGGATAGCAATTCATTTGAGACAGTAGTCTCTTCTATTAATTCTATTAATTGTGTTCCAGCGCACTGCAATTCGGAGTCTTTTCATTTTGTTTTTATGTTACTTTTAGTGTTAATCAATGCGTAACCAAACAAGGAGGCGCATGGATTACGGTGCCGCGGTGATATCAGACTGATAACACCCTCCCCTCCCCACACACCCCTCCCCTCCTCCTACCACCCTCAACCCCCCCCCCCCCCCCGAATCTCGTCGGATCGCAGTGGATGGCGCTGTCGTCACCGTGACGATGCTAGGATGTTTTACGATGCTATGGACGTGTTAAAGGCAGCGTCTGCCCCAAATATATGATGCGAAGAATGAGGGAGGGGTGGGGTGAGGGGGGGGGGGAGAGAAGGGGGCGGGCGTAATGAGGGTACTATAGTGAGCACTACCAGATACTTTTTGTCAACAACAAAAAAATTAGATTGACACCAAATACTCCTTATTCCCCTTTCCTTTTTCTTTTTTTCTTTTTGGAAATGGAGGGTTTTACAGAAGCAAACATATGTTTACATCCGTCTTTTCAAATTTTCCCATGCCCCCCCCCCCTCCCCATCACTTCGCCCTAAAAAAAAAAGCATGCGCGCATAATTTCAATAACTACAAATTCTGCCAAGCTCCTGAAACCAAAAGATTAAAAACACTTGACACAATTAACCAATACCATGTATAGTTACAAGTCCTGTCCGAAAATACCAACCGTGCCACCACGAAAACCATTTGTTAACTATTATTATTATTATTATTTTAATATTTACAGTCCCGACACCACCTTTTGACAGTTTTCCGGCACGGAGTGTTTTCGGACAGGAGACAAGCAATCACCGAAACAAGAGCTGATCTACCGGTATTTCCACTGAGAGGGGCCCCTCCATATGGTCACCATTTACGCTTTTATTCCATTTTTTAGTTTTCTTTTTTTCTCTTTTAATCTCTCTTTTCATGATTTTTTTTTTCTTCAATTTTTTTTTTTTGCATGCAAGAAGATATATGCAAAACTTTTCATACCGATGAAAGAAAATATATCCAATTTTGCGAATATTTACACGCATCAGAGAGAAGAGATGACATGCCATGTGGAAGGGTCCTCTGGGGCCGACTCGCGAGCGCCACCTTGCGAATAAAAAGTACACACCATCGTTTTCAAAAAAAAATAAATAAATAAATACAATTAATTTTGCATCAAGCGCGTGAGTCGGCCCCGAGAAGACGACACATCTATAAATGAAGTAGACGAATTCAATATATTAAGTGATTTAATATTGATGGCCTGTATCGGCGCTGACATGGCCTCGGCGTTGGCACGGGATAGTTAGCACGAACCCGCGAAGCGTTCAAGGGGCTTCTTTCCGACACTTGGTAAGTCAATGACTTGTAAGAAAAAGGGTATGCTGTAATTATGTGGGTTTTTTTTGTTATTTCTCATCTACTCCGCATGCAAAGAAGGCGCTGTTTCTGCGGAAGGGGGTAGCATGGGGAGGGGGGTGGGGGGGGGTGGGGGTTGGATGGGGGGGGGGGAAGAGGGTCGATTCAACACAAGGCACGGCTAAATACCAGTGGTTGTAGTTATTTCACGAGGAGCATGAGCTCACAAGTGCCAGTGCTGGAGGGTTAGGTCGGAAGGCATAGACCCACTGTCTACTCTCGCCGCTTTGTTGCTACATAGCACGGCATAGCTTCCTCACAACGAGACCACATCAGCTCCCCCCCCCCCCCTCCAGACGCCAACCCGGATCGCGCATGCACGGCCACTACACCAGAGATATTACACCGCCACAAAATCAGACATCAACCGCCACAACCCGACAACAACTACAGTAAAACTAAAGCACCAAATGAAAGAAAAACAAAATCACAATAAAATACATAAACAAAAGCGCGACAGAGAGAAAATATATTTGACAGGTCATCGAGAAAAGGTCATTTCAAGGTCACTGGCGCCTGTCCTCGAATCCTGGCCGCTGCTGCAATCTGATTGGTCCTTACCTCCCTGCTCATCAAGCATGACCAGTGTCCTAATGCCGGCATCCTTGCTCTAGTGAACGCATTAAGTACAACACAACAAGACGTTATTTCACAAACAACTGACGTCATATTTTTAAATCATATTTTTCTGTGAACGTTTATTTAAAAATTATTCTATTAAACAAACTTATATTTTAAACTCAATGTGACTTATATTTCACTTTATTCAAACCTTTTAGTTAAATGGGTTCCATATAAGAATTAAGATGACGTGGATTGTCCAAGGACAATGAAATCACGCCCTGCCTGCACGCCATCTAGCGACAGGACACGGCACCGATACCCAACTCTGCCAGCCGCCAACGGGTGAGCCAATCAAATTCCCTGTGCTTCTCGATAACCTTGTCCACCAATCAAAACACGAATTAAAGTCGGTCAGGTCACGAATCCCCCCTAGCTATCCAGGTCACCTAGGCAACTTTTTTTATGCTTCATCATACTTGGGAACGGGGTCGAAAAAAAAAAGCCGAAAAATTTCACCATACTTGGGAACGGGGTCGAAAAAAAAGCCAAAAAATTTCACCATACTTGGGAGCGGGGTCGAAAAAAAAGCGGGGTCGAAAATAATTGGCCCATTTGGCAAAAAAAAAAAAAAAAAATCCGGAAGATTCCCATGTATGTTCATATAGTAAAAGATATCGATGTCACGGTATTATTAGACAGCGGATTTGCGAATAGCTGCCTTTTGATTCTCATTCAAGCGAACACGATTCTAAGTGAACAGTGTAACCGTTGGTTGTTAACAACTCCTACATTCTCACCCCCCGCACAACCCCCTCCCCTCCCAAACCAAACCCCCCTCCTTGGCTCATTCCTCAAGCATTCAGATACCGCACCAAAAAAAAAAAAAAAAAAAAAAAAAAAAAAAACAGATATACTGCATTCAATGTTGACGTAACTCCTGTTCAATTGAGTTTCATGGACAGAGACGGATAAGGTTTGATTGGCCCCTGATAGAAATACACTGCTTCTGCAGCCCGCTTTTCTGTGCTTTGATTATGGCTCTCAAATGCTCAATTCGCATCGCTTGGCTGACACAGTATGCGAAGGCGTCTGTTCCATTTCACCAATTAACGATGGCAATTCGTCAATGTGTGTCTTCTCTTATCCCCGTTGTCGTTCTCTGCGATGTTTGTCCCCGCTGCGGCCTCACAAAATGTCATATCGGGTATTTCGCTATCAGCTGTTTGAGTATGGCGTGAAGACTGAGAGGTACACCAATGAGAGGTACTGTCCGCGCAATCTTAACGTCGCCTGGCAACTTTTTTTTTTTTTTTTTTTGGAAGGACGTCCAGCATTGTTGTTCGGAGGGTGTTTTGGAAAATATGTCGGAAATTTATTGGTGACATCAAAGAGAAGACGCATGTCTGGGCCTACAACGGAACACCGCGAGGGTGCACATAGCCTGACTATTGTTTACATGTTAGCACATAATACTCGCACCGATAACCCCCCCCCCCTCCCCCCACATGCGCTGGAAGACTGAAGAGTGCAACACAGGCCTGAATTATGAGGGGTCACTTGGCACCAAACTCGACATCTTCGGCTTCGCAACAAAAAGGCTTACATATTTTGGGCATAATTGGGGGGGGGGGGGGGGAGAGGGGGGCAATGACGTGTTGGAACCATAGTCCATTTATCTGGGGCTTCGCAACAAAAAGGCTTAGATACTTTGGGAATAGTCGTGCGGACAGGGATAACAGGGGAGGGGGTGAGATTGTAGTCATAGTAGAGGTCGTACAACAGTTACTGCAGATACCCACATCATTGGTAGATTAGTGTATCGCGTTGACAACCTGAGACCAGTGTTTGCAACAAGACGGATCGATATTCGAAAATCGTATATCGATGTCGCACCGTAAACTTCGATATCGATTTACATCGGCGCATCGATATACACAACGGCAACCCTAACTCCTATCCATAACGGATGCGGACGAACCCACAGAACGTCCGTACATCCCTTCCACAGCCAACCTGCAGAATGTCCGTACATCCCTTCCACAACCCACAGAACGTCCGTACATCCCTTCCACAGCCAACCTGCAGAATGTCCGCACATCCCTTCCACAGCCAACCTGCAGAATGTCCGCACATCCCTTCCACAACCCACAGAACGTCCGTATATCCCTTCCATAGCCAACATGCAGAATGTCTGTACATCCCTTCCACAGCCAACCTGCAGAATGTCCGTACATCCCTTCCACAGCCAACCTGCAGAATGTCCGTACATCCCTTCCACAGCCAACCTGCAGAATGTCCGTACATCCCTTCCACAGCCAACCTGCAGAATGTCCGTACATCCCTTCCGCAGCCAACCTGCAGAATGTCCGTACATCCCTTCCGCAGCCAACCTTCAGAATGTCCGTGCATCCCTTCCGCAGCCAACCTGCAGAATGTCCGTACATCCCTTCCGCAGCCAACCTTCAGAATGTCCGTACATCCCTTCCGCAGCCAACCTGCAGAATGTCCGTACATCCCTTCCGCAGCCAACCTTCAGAATGTCCGTACATCCCTTCCACAGCCCTAAATGAAAAGTTGGACAGCTTGGGTAAGAAAGACGTATAGCTAAAATAGTAATGCAGTTAGTTACATACGACTATAGCCTCCGACCCCCACCCCACCCTCCACCCACCCCAATACACACACCATCCTCCCTCACAGCAACAAATCTTGCGAATGAAGAAATGGCCTTGATATCAGGAAATAAGGTAATAAATATTTCCATTTCATGAATGGTATTTTCCGTCAAGAAATGTAAAAGTGGAAGGTCGGGAAAAGATCATAAGATTTGCAATCTGATTCCCCAAAGCCAACAAGATTCCTTGACTACCCTGTGCATACAGAAACAAATCTAATTGAAAGACGAGTTAATAAATAATCCGGCCTTCTGCAGTCTGTAGAGCTTCAATCAGCAAGGGGCTCGGGCGCGGGCCTTCTCGGTATGACATCGGGACATAACGAGATGGGCGACACCTGGCGGCGATTTTCACTCATCGCTGCTGTACAACAGGCCTTTGCTTTATGCAGCAAAGAGACAGTTAAAAAAATTTTAAAATTGAAGTCCATGTAAAGATTGAGTGTTGTGAACGTTCTTTTTACTTCAGTTCATGTGCCTGTGGCTGCCAGCAGCAAGATTACGCAACTCAGATGCCGTCAAGAAAAGGTGTCATCGGAGAGACTTCCCACTGCGATATAATTTAATATCTGAGTCAAATTAGGTCACGGGCAGCGAGCAGTTTGAGCGTTCTGTTCCGCCTTTCTGTGAGCACTAATGTAAATACCATAGCCACATACAGGGGCACCAGTCTAGTACAAGGCAGCCGCTGTCAGATCCACACTTGTCGGTACATTTGTACAGGGATGGCATTGTCCAATCTCTTGCTGCTGTTTTTCCCGCCACATTCTCATTTGGCGGGAAGAAATTGCCAATTCAAGTCATAACGAAGAAAAGAATTAAAGTAATGGACTAACTCCTCATACTGTTTGAGAAAATGGAATTTAAAGCGTGACCTTTTTTTCTCCTCCTTTGACTCAATTCCAAAATGGAGCCTGATAAAACACGTGATGCAGCTTTAAGACAAAGGGGGCTTAATTTGTCTAAAATTAAAGTAATGGTTGGTGCCAGAGCGGGACACTGATCCAGCTGTCACAGCCACCGTGCTGCTACCACACACAGGGTGCCAGAGCAGGGCACTGATCCAGCTGTCACAGCCACTGTGTTACTACCACACACAGGGTGCCAGAGCAGGGCACTGATCCAGCTGTCACAGCCACTGTGTTACTACCACACACAGGGTGCCAGAGCAGGGCACTGATCCAGCTGTCACAGCCACCATGTTGCTATCATACACAGGGCGACAGAGCAGGGCACTGATCCAGCTGTCACAGCCACCGTGCTGCTACCACACACAGGGCGACAGAGCAGGGCACTGATCCAGCTGTCACAGCCACCGTGCTGCTACCACACACAGGGCGACAGAGCAGGGCACTGATCCAGCTGTCACAGCCACCGTGCTGCTACCACACACAGGGCGACAGAGCAGGGCACTGATCCAGCTGTCACAGCCACCGTGCTGCTATCATACACAGGGCGACAGAGCAGGGCACTGATCCAGCTGTCACAGCCACCGTGCTGCTACCACACACAGGGCGACAGAGCAGGGCACTGATCCAGCTGTCACAGCCACCGTGCTGCTACCACACACAGGGCGACAGAGCAGGGCACTGATCCAGCTGTCACAGCCACCGTGCTGCTACCACACACAGGGCGACAGAGCAGGGCACTGATCCAGCTGTCACAGCCACCGTGCTGCTACCACACACAGGGCGACAGAGCAGGGCACTGATCCAGCTGTCACAGCCACCGTGCTGCTACCACACACAGGGCGACAGAGCAGGGCACTGATCCAGCTGTCACAGCCACCGTGCTGCTACCACACACAGGGCGACAGAGCAGGGCACTGATCCAGCTGTCACAGCCACCGTGCTGCTACCACACACAGGGCGACAGAGCAGGGCACTGATCCAGCTGTCACAGCCACTGTGTTACTACCACACACAGGGTGCCAGAGCAGGGCACTGATCCAGCTGTCACAGCCACCGTGCTGCTACCACACACAGGGCGACAGAGCAGGGCACTGATCCAGCTGTCACAGCCACCGTGCTGCTACCACACACAGGGCGACAGAGCAGGGCACTGATCCAGCTGTCACAGCCACCGTGCTGCTACCACACACAGGGCGACAGAGCAGGGCACTGATCCAGCTGTCACAGCCACCGTGCTGCTACCACACACAGGGCGACAGAGCAGGGCACTGATCCAGCTGTCACAGCCACCGTGCTGCTACCACACACAGGGCGACAGAGCAGGGCACTGATCCAGCTGTCACAGCCACCATGTTGCTACCACACACAGGGCGTCAGAGCAGGGCACTGATCCAGCTGTCACAGTCACCATGTTGCTACCACACACAGGGCGACAGAGCAGGGCACTGATCCAGCTGTCACAGCCACCATGTTACCACCAGAGCATGGGCACTGATCCTGTTACACTGCCATAATACCCTCCCATCCTATCACTGATTAGGCCATACACATACAACTATTTCTGTCACACTTTTTGTCACACATTTCTTATGAGACGATTCTAGAATCAAAGCACCGCAAACATCAAAGGCTGCCTCGAACCTAAACTAAATAACTTCTTTTTGTTTTAGGTCAGTAGGAAAAAAAGAAATGGTTCTGTTGATTACAGCCGCGGGCTTTGCGCGCCGGAAAACTCGATGGCACACTTCCTCATTTTGAAAAAGGCGGACTGCGCGTGATTCGGTGCAGAATAACACCAAAAACAACCCCCAGGCCGAAGCTGGTCATTAACAAAAAGCCACACAGAAGAATAAAACAGGCAAGATAGACAAAGACCGAACTTGTGGTTACGTCAAGGCAGAAAAGGGAATAGGGAATAACAGAGAGAAAAGATCAAAGAAACAACGAAAGAAGAGAAAAAGCAAAATACAGACTGTTGTGTTGTTGCTTTCAGTACTCAAGCAAAATAACACACAAAGAACAATCGTTGATTGTTTTGACGGGGACCGGGGGGGGGGGGGGTGAGGTAAAATAGTTAGTTATCCATCGACGGGAACGTCATGTGTAGGACTGATTTGCTGGTGGTCTAGTGATTAGTGTCGACAGATACACGTTGAAACACTGTCCAGAAACCGCAAATTTGGGCAATCAGCGCTGAGAGACATTGTACAGTGATAAGGAGTCAGGAGGGAACTGATACGACGAATTAATATGTCTGAGAGAACGTACTGTTTGTTGATACGTGGGAAATTTCTGAGGGGCGGGAGGGAGGATGGGGTGGGCAGACATTGTACAATGTATGCGGAGTCACAGGGGCAAATGATATGACGAATAAATGGGTCTGTTTGTTGATACGCGGGAAGTTTCTGGGGAGAAGGGGGGGGGGGAGAGAACAGCGACATGAAAAAGCGGTGTGGCTGGGGGAGGACAAAGGGGGAGTACAGGGTAAGTGGGGAGGGGGATCACTATGAAAAGTCTGTCTCAGTAGCTGTGTTTTAAAGCAGATTCCAAAGGAGGGAATTTTAGCGAGAAGTTAGTATACCTGTGCTAACTGTTATACGGGCGGGGGATCTATTACACTTCTACCTGTCCAGTTGCAAGCAGCAATTTTTCCAACTACTTTGAACTCTTTGAACTACTTTGGACATTGTTTTATGTGTAGTCAGGCTTGTAGATAGATGGTGTTTATGTAACATGACTTTCCACGTGTATCCATGTGTAACTAAGTTTCCAGTTCACATGTCAGGCACTGCTCATGTGTAGCCAAGTTTCCAGTCCATGTGTCAGGCACTGCCCATGTGTAGCCAAGCTTCTAGTCCATGTGTCAGGCACTGTTCCTGTGTAGCCAAGCTTCTAGTCCATGTGTCACACACTGCCCATGTGTAGCCAAGCTTCTAGTCTACCTGTCAGGCACTGCTCATGTGTAGCCAAGCTTCTAGTCTATGTGTCAGGCACTGCCCATGGGTAGTCAAGCTTCTAGTCCACGTGTCAGGCACTGCTCATGTGTAGCCAAGCTTCTAGTCTACGTGTCACACACTGCCCATGTGTAGTCAAGCTTCTAGTTTACGTATCAGGCACTGCTCATGTGTAGTCAAGCTTCTAGTCTACGTGTCAGGCACTGCTCATGTGTAGTCAAGCTTCTAGTCCACGTGTCAGACACTGCCCATGTGTAGTCAAGCTTCTAGTTTACGTATTAGGCACTGCTCATGTGTAGCCAAGCTTCTAGTCTACGTGTCAGGCACTGCTCATGTGTAGCCAAGCTTCTAGTCTACGTGTCAGGCACTGCCCATGTGTAGTCAAGCTTCTAGTCCACGTGTCAGGCACTGCTCATGTGTAGCCAAGCTTCTAGTCTACGTGTCACACACTGCCCATGTGTAGTCAAGCTTCTAGTTTACGTGTTAGTCACACTGCTCATGTGTAGCTAAGTGCCTAGATGGTGCTAAAGACATTTATTATTTCCAGAAAAAGCTTCTATATATGGAACACGTCTGTCATGTGTTCAGCCAAGTCTCGAGGGGGTGGGAGGGGTGGGTTGAGGGGAGGGGGGGGGAGGTGTTTTATCCTTGCGTTTAATTTCTCGCCTCAATTACCGTAAGCGGATCAAAAGACTTTATGTAAAGTTCAATGTCGCCAGAACAGTGACAAATAATTATATGAGGATTTAATTCGACAGCATAAGTTTGTGAACGAAAAAAAAACAACAAAGTAATAAAGGTCGGATAACCGGAAAACCACCATCCCGTATAAATCGTTCAACGCCACCCCCCACCCCCACCCCCCGCCACGCCACCATCACCTGCAGACACTCTATCTAAACAGGAGAACCACCCGTACTCATCACTCAACGCCACCACCACCTGCACCCACTCTATCTAAACAGGAGAACCACCCCGTACCCATCGCTCAACGCCCCCTCCCCCAATACCAGCTACACACGTTCCGTCTAAAGGCATCGATCTTAAATTCAGTTAAAAACATGCCGACAAAGGAACCTTCCTTCGACAGTAACATGGAGAGGAAATGACGTCAAACCGACGGACGGGATTACGGCACACATCGCTCCTCCAGATTTTCTGCGGAGGCGGGTGGGGGAGGGGGGGCGGGGGGGAGGGGGGCGGGCACTTACCTCTTCACACATGTTGAGCATGCGCCGAGTGCTCTCCAGCGACTGTAAACAAACAAGAAAACAAACATGCAGCACTTGTTGCCATGACAACCTGCAAAGAAATTTGCCATCAATATTTCATTTATCAACTCCCACAAACTTTTCAACGTTTGCATGCCAAAAAGCACTTAGCGCGACGATTAAGTAGATTTTAATAGTTACTAACAGTTACTAATACGCACTAATAATCATCAATAACATAAATACTACAGTAATATATTGTTTATATTTTATATATTTATACATTATTTTATATCAGACGAAAAATGATAATAATGTTAAAATGTAAAATTTGTGCATCATGTATACTTATACAAATGCAGTTGTACATGTGCTCTCTTGTACACTCAGATCACACAAACATGGTCGTCACACAAACACTGGGAGTAGTAGACATATTGGTCACGTGAGCACTGGACATATCGGTCACGTGAGCACTGGGCATATCGGTCATGTGAGCACTGGGCATATCGGTCACGTAAGAACTGGAGATATCGGTCACGTGAGGTCTGGGCCTATAGGTCACATGAGCACTGGGCATATAGACCACGTGAGCACTGGAGATATCGGTCACGTGAGTATTAGGCTTATAGGTCACCTGAGGTCTGGGCCTATAGGTCACATGAGCACTGGGCATATAGGTCATGTGAGCACTGTGCATATCGGTGACGTGAGCACTGGACATATAAATCACGTGGGCACTGGGTATATAGGTCACGTGAGCACTGGGCATATCGGTCACATGAGCACTACGTATATCGGTCATATGAGCCCTAAACACATCGTCACACCGATCACGCGAGCACCGAGCATGCCGATCACGCGAGCACCGAGCATGCCGATCACGCGAGCATCGAGCATGCCGATCATGCCAGCACCGAGCATGCCGATCACTCGAGCACCTACATGCCGATCTCATGAATATCTGGCATGCCGGTTACATAAGAACCAATCACATCCACTGGGCAAGTCGGCTAAACCTGTAGATTCACTGGCCGCAAAAGCATTAGGTTATCAAACAAACCCACAACCACTGAGCAGAACCCAGTCCATACACGATTCTTTCCTACAAAAAACTTCCCCTTCAAGCATATAGCAACTTGCACGAAAGGTTAAAAAAACAGTACAGGATTCTTTAATTTCCTGCCGACATTACGTATGCATTACCTGGGAGAGAAAAGTCGCACACCGTTAAGGGTTGTTAAGAAAGGGGGGCAGCAGGTGCTGGAAGGCCTGCCTTATTCATACCGCTGTTACCTGCGTGATGGATGGCGGACCACGCGAGTTCTTATATTTCATTACGCCAGATTGACATGGCAGGTGGAGAAAAAAGTTGTGGTGCCGCCAATATACGAAGTGTCCAATTGTGCCTGTAACCAAGTGTGTCCGTACCTAACTGTGCCTGTGACCACGCTTGTCCGTACCCCGCTGTGCGTGTAACCAAACGTGTCCGTTCCCAACTGTACCTGTAACCACGCGTGTCCGTACCTAATTGTGACTGTAACCAAGCTGGTCCATACCTGACTGTGCCTATAACCAACGTGTCCGTACCTAACTGTACCTGCAACCAAGCGTATCCGTACCTAACTGTGCCTGTAATCAAGCGTATCCATACTCGCTGTGCCTGTAACTACGAGTGTCCGTAACCCACTGTCCCTATAACCAAGCGTGTCTGTACCTAGCTGTGCCTGTGACCAAGCATGTCCGTACCCCACTGTGACTGTAACCAAGCGTGTCCATGCACAACTGTTCCTGAAACCAAGCATGGCCATACCCCCTGCGTATCTCATGTACCACCCCCTCACCACATTACGCAGTTGTAAACGGGACAAAAGCACCCCTTCCCCCCCCCCCCCACACCTCCTTCCAAACAGACGCAGTAACCCGTCCTGGAAATACACAACCCAACGCTGCAACCATTGTGCACCGACATCACGACACAATGGCACACATCAGGTTGTAATACATAATTAATGCACTAGCCCAGAAAGCGAGGGGGGAGGGAGGTGTGAATGTGTGCGGGGGGGGGGAGGGGTAGTAGGGGTGGGGGGGGGGGGAGCTCGAAGAATATCATAATGCCACGGTCACTGTTCTTCCTTTCAAGCACAAAAATGTCAAGGCCGGTTCGAAAACGAGGCCACACCTTATTTTCATACAGCGATTGATAAATGTTGTTAATAAAACACATGAACATCAGGTTGTGTCGGCAGAAAACACACTTTACGTTGCATTAGCCAATGCTTGGAAAAATCTTTATTGCTCAACCGGTTGACATTACCAGCTTCCATGTGGTTTCCCTAATGCTTACGTTATGATCAAGGAATGCGTCATTTGATAAAAAAAACACACTGCTCTAGCAGCTAGATGTGTTCTTTTTCTTTTGGCCTCATTATTCGTGTCTTCTCTTAGAGTAAAACGGGGGAGTTTTTTTTTGACTGTTTGCTTGGATTGAATGTTTGTGTACATACACAATCCTTTGATGGCCAAGGCAGCTACCTGCAGAGTTGTTGACGATGTGACATTATGCGCCAGGTTAAAAAAAAAAAAAACAAAAACAAAAAACAAAAAAAAAAAAACTTCAGCACCCTTTACGCCAGTTCAAGAAATTATCTGAGAAACTTTAAAAGTTTTGGTGGAAATGACCAAGTCGGAGGTAGAGTGCGGGGTGTGTGTGTGGGGGGGGGGGGGGGGGGGGGAGGTAAGGTGGGGGAGGGGGGGGCGGGGGGAGAGAAACTGGGATGGGGCTATTCAGCACCTCGTAAAAATAATTCCAGCACAGGAAGGAATGTTTTTCAGTTTCGTTTGTAGGAAACATCAGTCACTTTTTAAGAGACGTCAGCACGGAATAAATTCTATTTTCTTTTGCACGTTTTTCCTGAGCGTTGAATCAATGACATAAATCTAGATTTGCTTTTTAGCATGACTGAAATCCCCTGAACAACCGGGTGCAAGAAAGTGCGTATTATCACACAGCACCGTGACCCCAGCCACAGGCCAGATCAGGCACACAGCATCACGCCCCCAACCACAGACCCGATCGGGCACACACAACCGTGTCTCCAGCCACAGGCCAGATCAGGCACACAGCATCACGCCCCCAACCACAGACCCTATCAGGCACACAGCACCGCGTCTCTAACCACAGGCCAGATCAGGCACACAGCACCGTGTCCCCAGCCACAATCCCGATCAGGCACACAGCACCGTGTCCCAAATCACAGGCCCGATCAGGCACACAGCACCGCGTCTCTAACCACAGGCCAGATCAGGCACACAGCACCGTGTCCCCAACCACAGGCCCGACAAGGCACACAGCACCGTGTCTCTAACCACAGGCCAGATTAGGCACACAGCAACGTGTCCCCAACCACAGGCCCGATCAGGCACACAGCATGGTGTCCCCAGTCACAGGCCAGGTCAGGTACACAGCACCACGTCCCCAACCACAGGCCGGATCAGGCACACAGCACCACGTCTCTAACCATACGTCCGATCAGGCACACATCACCGTGTCCCCAACCACAGGCCCGATCAGGCACACAACACCGTGTCTCCAACCATACGTCTGATCAGGCACACAGCACCGTGTCTCTAACCACAGGTCAGATCAGGCACACAGCACCGTGTCTCTAACCACAGGTCAGATCAGGCACACAGCACCGTGTCTCCAACCGTACGCCCGATCAGGCACACAGCGCCGTGTCCCCAACCACAGGCTCGATCAGGCACACAGCACCGTGTCTCCAACCGTACGCCGATCAGGCACACAACACCGTGTCTCCAACCGTACGCCCGATCAGGCACACAGCGCCGTGTCCCGAACCACAGGCTCGATCAGGCACACAGCACCGCGTCCCCAGCCACAAGCTCGATCAGGCACACAGCACCGAATTTCACACCATCACCCCGGTCAGGCACAGATCACTCCACCCAACATCACTCGACCAGGCACAGAGCAAAGCAGTCCACAACCGATCAGGCACAAACTACGAAATCCTACACGATCGGTCCGATCAGGCACAAACCACTGGATTCCATCCCACCGGTCCGATTAGGTACAGTCACCGGATGCCACACCACCGGTCTAATCAGGTACAGAGCACCAGATCCCAACCCACCGGTCCTACCAGGCACACAGCACCGGACACAGCACATAGCATTTGATCGAAAAACTTCGGCCTGACAAGGCACTGAGACGCCATAATTCCCTGCACTAAATATTGTACGTCACCAGACGGTAGCCCATTTAAAACGAAAGGGCAAATCAGAACTCGCATTTCAGAGAAGGTTTTCAGCGGTGGAGAAAACCACTGGAGAAAAAAATACCAGTCAGTGCCAATAATATTGCCACTCTCAAAAACATTCCACAGGAGCACTTTAGTGTTGTGACTCGATGGCCTTAAGGCTTTCAGTAATGGGACGCCATTATCAAGTATATATATATATATATATAGATCCCATATGTTGTGTAACAGCACTGTGAACTAGGGCAGTGCAACACAATAAAGGCAATTAGAAAGGAACACACCGGTGCGCTGACGAGATGATTTACTCACTCCAACGGATTGCGGAGGCGAAAAATGTACATATTTCTTATGTATCAACATTTAGATTTAACAAGAGGATTAAAAAAAATTGAAGAATTTATTTTTTTTTTCAATGTAGTTCTTCGACCAATGACTGCGGTTCGAGAAACAGTTCACACATTTCAACCAATCACAGTCAAGCAGAGGCATAGATTTCCTGTGCTTCATTTAGCCTCCTCACATTCACTCCAGCTTATGTCTGAAGGAACGAGAACGGGACTTCAGTGCCAGTTGTTGTGATGATAACGGTCAAGAGCTTCTGGTCATGTCGTCGTGTTATCATCACCGGCTCAATAACATATACATAAGCTGCACTCCCGTTCCCATTCCAGAGCAAGGACAGCATTGACTGGTCTATTAAGGTTCCATGGTAACCGCACTCAAGCACTCCAGTTCAGTAGTTTCCGAGGCGACCCAAACGACAGCCACAAGTCCGATAACACTGGAGAATCCCGGCTCGGACGTCGGGGGGGGGGGAGAGGGGAGGGGGGCATAGAGCTTCACCCCCGCCCCCGCCCCAGTCCACCTAATTTATGTTTTTTACTGACACGAAAAGTGCAAATTTTAGTAATTTTTAAAGTATTTCAAGACAACCTACCTATTTCCCATCCACACGCCATTACAAGATTCCAAAATCTATGATCTCGATGCAATATATTTTTAGATAAATATCCACAAACAGTACTCATGATGTACAAGGCCCTCTAGGGCACTTAAATGCTCAATCGCAAACGAATGATTTATTGTATCAGCATATCAAGTGAGGTCTCCAGCAAGATTTTTCATGCCACTTGTCTTTGTGTTTATTCGTTGGAAGATTCCCGCCGAGAATAGTGCTAAACATGGCGTCTAAATGATCGCCAATATGTGACGTCACTGCGGGGTCAACGGTCGGAGCTCACGTACCAGGATTGTCAAAAATACGCGACTTTCACTTTTTTCCGTGGCGCTCAGTGATTTTAAAATCACCCCAGTGCCCTCCTCGCGTGCACTTCATTCAAAAGCGTTAGTTGTTCCAAATTAAACGCTCCATGTGAAATTTCATTTCATTAACAGTGCACGCTAATGCCAATGAGAACTGTCGCTCTAGTTCATACTAGAAATAAAATTCGGCCCACTGGATTTCTCCCCATGGAGCCCGAAGGACCCTCCCCCTCCCCCCCCCCCCCCCCCCCCCCCCCAATAGAAAAAAAGTCACAACCACACCTGTCAAGATAGCGGTTACAACGACACGTGGAATATAACGGCATAATTTATCGGTCCTTGCCATGTCGTAATACCAAGGTTTTACTGTAATGAAAATAAAATACCTGGTCGCTCGGCTCCATTTAAAATATATCGGATAACCACATAATTCGGTTAACAGCGTGACTTTCTGTGGAAAATTGGCTATACAATTAGCTTGTTTCAACTGTAGTTGGGGTCTTCGCTAGCGAGCAGTGTAACGCCTTTCAGCGTTGTTGACAGCTATTGGGTAGCGAAGGGACCACCAATAAAACAAGTCACAAGGACAGGCGTACAATGCATTTCCGCTCCCCATCAAAAACG